>JAUIMM010000099.1:9790000-9982500 GCA_031769625.1 Taudactylus pleione
TGCATCATGGTACAGCACCTATAGCAGGGGTGGGGAACCTTTTTTCTGTCGCGGGCCATTTTGATATATATAACATTATTTGCGGGCCCGGTGCAGGCTGTGCCCCCTCCATGTGACGTCACACGGGGGCGGGGGCACAGTCACCAGTGATTACAGCTGTAAGGGCAGCGGTGTGACAGTCTGAAGTGTCCTAAGAACGATCCTGGTGGCACTGCTGCATAGATTCTGGCTGCAGGGTGACATTCTAGGCACCCTGCTAGCCAGATGAGGCTAGCAGAGAAAAGTTCAGAGGGCCAGACCAAAAGACTCCGCGGGCCTTATACAGCCCCTGGGCCTGAGGTTCCCCATCCCTGACCTATAGCATCAGAAAACTGGATTAATGTAATAAATTTAATTTCTCCCAAGTGCTTAACCAAACAGTACAGGTGAAATGGGCTGAGGCAGTGCCCGGTCGTGCGTCTTTTGCCTCAGTCGCACCTGTGACTTTATGCAAATCAGCTACGAAGCCTTTGCCTGGTGTACATCCATGCGTCCAAATGTGCAAGGACTGAGACGCCCTCTTTCAGCATCTTTAGAAGCTAAAATATCTTTTGTTACATCTTTATGCAACCGTTGGTCGCGCCATTGAAACACCAGCTCTACTGTATGCTAGGTGCAGATTCTCTGTCTGAGTTTGGCCTCCAATGTGAGCAATGAAGTATCTTAGTACGCAACCCTTTTCAGTGACACGCCCACAAAACACCCATAACACTCCCATAAAACGTAGCATCTGATTAGCCACCCACCTTGTCACCGCCCAGGAAAGCCCAATGTATTTCTAATACATTTCAGAAAGCGTGCATATGAATCAGTATTGCAACTATGGGGTCTATTTACTAAGCTGTGTTAGGAGATAAAGTGAATGGTGATAAGGTACCAGCCAATCAGCTCCTAACTGCCATTTTTCAAACACAGCCTGTGACATGGCAGTTAGGAGCTGATTGGCTGGTAAAGTATCACCGTTCACTTTATCTCCTAACACAGCTTAGTAAATAGACCCCTCTGTGTGCTAACAATCAGGACGCTTGCACCGTGGGAATTAGACGCAGGTGCAGTAGAAAAGCATGGTGCAATGGTACTACTACATTTGGAATAAGGGTCCAGTCAAGCAAATAAAACAGACCGTCCATGAAACAATACAGACATAACACAGAAGCCTGTACTGACAGTGGGATAAGTGGAGTGTATGGGGGTGGGGGGGGATCTCGGTTGGTAATCAGGTCCTGGACATCTGTGCCAGGACTGTATTGTTGCATTACTCAGACTGAAATTAATTTGTGCGTAGTATTGACTCTTTGCATATTCCATGGATTTACATATAATACTTTTTAATGACATCACTACTATATAATTTTTATTAATTTATTGGTAGGGGACCCCACAATTAGTTGCCCTGGGGCCCTCATAAATATATTCTGGCCCTATCAGGGTTAAAATACAAATGGCATACTCAATATGGCTACCTGAATTGAATCAGAATTCCATAATTACATACAGTACATGTAATAAGATAGCCTTTGTCCTGATGAATGGGGACAGCAGTAGTGTAAGTAAGGGCTGTGTTTTCTATAGGGAGGTATATTGCACCATCCAGGAGGTTCTACAGCTTTTTTTATTTGTCGCTCTCTGTTTTTTTTTCTTGGGTACAGTATTTGCTTTTTGGTCTTTGTCAGACATATTTATCTATTACCAATTGTGGTAATGTAAGTGTTGAACATTGTGAAATAAATAAGCGCATTATGTTGTTAATAAGATGAAATGGCAGTGTTTATAGAGGCAGAAAAGACTTCCTTTAAGAGGAATATATTAATAAATAACTATTTAAGTTTTCTATTATACAAAGAAAATACACAATATTTACTTCAATGATTATATCAACTTTATACATTTAATCTAAAGATATTGTGATTAGGGGTGTGCACCGGCCACTTTTCGCGTTTTGGATCTCCATCTTTCTTCGTGTTTTGGATCTGGATTGGTTTTGCCAAAACCACCCTTCCGGGTTTTGTGTTTTGGATCTGTATTTTTTTGGAAAAAAGCATAAAATCACAGAGCGTACCCCTACAGCAGACAGGGCAGCCCCTGTAAAAATATTTGTATGAGCGTACTCCTACAGCAAACAGGGCACCTCCTGGGCAACACAGCACTACAGCCAGCCAGTCCCTATATGGACAAGGACAACAGTAGCCAGCCAGCCCCTATGTATTGTATATGGACAACAGTAGCCAGCCAGCCAGCCCCTATGGTCAGCGTCAGCAACAGCTCCAAGCTCCCTCCAGTAGCCAGCCAGCAGTACTTTATTATTTTGTATTTTTAGAACTAAGTCTAATAGTCTAACACACAACCCTGAGCTCCCAGCTCCCTAACTCTGCACACTCCACAGCCGGAATGCAAAATGGCGGCGATCACGGGACCTTTATAGAATCCAAAACCCGCGAGAATCAGACAGCGGGATGATGACGTTTTGCCTCAATTTCAGATCCGAGCCAGGCGGGAAAACCCGAGTCTGACTCGGTTCCCAGCTCGGATCGGGGGGTTCGGTTTTCAGAAATCTGAACCCGTTCATCCCTAACTGTGATATTCTGATTACAAGCAAGCCATACAGTATATACATGCTTTAATGTAGATCTATCAGAATGGGTGTAACATCTGGGGTAGCAAGAGGTATCTGCTGCCCCGTTCTGCCCAGAATCTGCCCCCCTCTGCCGTCTCTGCGGGGCCTATGCATTTCTAGTTTCTAGTTATGCCTTCGTCTGGCAGTGTTATGATATATATATATATATATATATATATTATATATATTATATATATATACAGTCAGGTCCATAAATATTGGGACATTGGGCCTGATTCAGACCCACTCGCGAGCGGCTGTCCGCTCGCAAGTGGGTCGATGTTATGGACTGAGCATGCGCACGACGGAGGGAGCTCCGTCGTGCGCATGCGCCAGACGCGACGAGCGAAGGAAAGTCCTTCGCTCGTTGTGTCCGATCAAAGGGGGCGTGCTGTCAATGTTGAAACTGTTGTAATTCCTACACCGTTCACCTGATTTGGATGTAATTACCCTCAAATTAAATCTGAAAGTCTGCAGTTAAAGCACATCTTGTTTGTTTCATTTCAAAGCCATTGTGGTGGTGAATAGGGGCCAAAATCGGAAAATTCTGTCAATGTCCCAATATTTATGGACCTGACTGTATATATATATATATATATTAGGGGTGTGCACCGGCCACTTTTCGTGTTTTGTGTTTTGGTTTTGGATCTGGATCTTTCTTCGTGTTTTGGATCTGGATTGGTTTTGCCACAACCACCCTTCCGTGTTTTGGGTTCTGGGTTTTGTGTTTTGGATCTGTATTTTTTTTTAAAAAAGCATAAAAACAGCTAAAATCACAGAATTTGTAGGTTTTTCTGCTCCTATGCTATTATTAACCTCAATAACCTTAATTTCCACTCATTTCCAGTCTATTCTGAACACCTCACACCTCACAATAGTGTTTTCATGTCCAAAAGGTTGCACCGAGGTAGCTGGATGACTATGCTAAGCGACACAAGTGGGCGGCACAAACACGTGACCCATCTAGGAGTGACACTGCAGTGGCAGACAGGATGGCAGTTAGAAAAACTAGGCCCCAAACTGTACATAATGCAAAGAAAAAAAAGAAGTGCAAGATGGAATTGTCCTTGGGCCCTCCCACCCACCCTTATGTTGTATAAACAGGACATGCACACTTTAACAAATCAATCATTTCAGCGCCAGGGTCTGCCACACAACTGTGGCTGAAATGATTGGTTCGTTTGGGCCCCCACAAAACAAGCTGGCAATTAATGTGTCCCTGCACAAACTGGCTCTACGGAGGCAAGATGTCATCCTCATCCTCCTCATCCACCGATTCCTCACCCTCTTCAGTGTGTACATCCTCATCCTCACAGAATATTAATTCGTCCCTGCTGGAACCACAGGTCCCTCTGTACGTTCTGGAGGCTGGTCTCCCTGGAAGAGTTGATAATTCATTTTATGAACATCATCTTCTCCACATTTTGTGGAAGCAACCTCCTACGCCTTTCGCTGACAAGGTTCCCGGCTGCACTAAACACTCTTTCGGAGTACACACTGGAGGGGGGGCAACTCAGGTAAAATAGAGCCAGTTTGTACAGGGACCTCCAAATTGCTTCTTTTTCCTGCCAGTACAGGTACGGACTGTCTGACATGCCTACTTGGATGCTGTCACCGATGTAATCCTTTAACAGACAGACGCACGCTTGTCGCTGCTGCTTTGAGGATTCAAGTGCGGCTACAGCCCACACAATTCACAAAGACAGAAAAAAAAAAGAATATTTTTATTGTTTGTGGAGCACACTTTGAGGGTTACACCACCCTTTAACAGACAGACGCACGCTTGTCGCTGCTGCTTTGAGGATGCAAGTGCGGCTACAGCCCACACAATTCACAAAGACAGAAAAAAGAAGAAGAATATTTTAATTGTTTGTGTAGAACACTTTTGAGGTGTCACCACCCTTTAACAGACAGACGCACGCTTGTCGCTGCTGCTTTAAGGATGCAGGTGCGGCTACAGCCCACACATTTCACAAAGACCGAAAAAAAAAAGAACAATATTTTAATTGTTTCTGTAGCACACTTTGAGGGTGTCACCACCCTTTAACAGACAGACGCACGCTTGTCGCTGCTGCTTTGAGGATGCAAGTGTGGCTACATCGCACACAAGTCACAAACACATTAAAAAAATAGTTTTTTATTTTTTGGAACACTTTGAGAGTTACACCACCCTTTAACAGACAGACGCACGCTTGTCGCTGCTGCTTTAAGGATGCAGGTGCGGCTACAGCCCACACATTTCACAAAGACCGAAAAAAAAAGAACAATATTTTAATTGTTTGTGTAGAACACTTTGAGGGTGTCACCACCCTTTAACAGACAGACGCACGCTTGTCGCTGCTGCTTTAAGGAAGCAGGTGCGGCTACAGCCCACACATTTCACAAAGACCAAAAAAAAAAGAACAATATTTTAATTGTTTGTGTAGCACACTTTGAGGGTGTCACCACCCTTTAACAGACAGACGCACGCTTGTCGCTGCTGCTTTAAGGATGCAGGTGCGGCTACAGCCCACACAATTCACAAAGACAGAAAAAAGAACAATATTTTAATTGTTTGTGTAGCACACTTTGAGGGTGTCACCACCCTTTAACAGACAGACGCACGCTTGTCGCTGCTGCTTTAAGGATGCAGGTGCGGCTACAGCCCACACAATTCACAAAGACAGAAAAAAGAACAATATTTTAATTGTTTGTGTAGCACACTTTGAGGGTGTCACCACCCTTTAACAGACAGACGCACGCTTGTCGCTGCTGCTTTAAGGATGCAGGTGTGGCTACAGCCCACACATTTCACAAAGACCAAAAAAAAAAGAACAATATTTTAATTGTTTGTGTAGCACACTTTGAGGGTGTCACCACCCTTTAACAGACAGACGCACGCTTGTCGCTGCTGCTTTAAGGATGCAGGTGCGGCTACAGCCCACACAATTCACAAAGACAGAAAAAAGAACAATATTTTAATTGTTTGTGTAGCACACTTTGAGGGTGTCACCACCCTTTAACAGACAGACGCATGCTTGTCGCTGCTGCTTTAAGGATGCAGGTACGGCTACAGCCCACACAATTCACAAAGACAGAAAAAAGAACAATATTTTAATTGTTTGTGTAGCACACTTTGAGGGTGTCACCACCCTTTAACAGACAGACGCACGCTTGTCGCTGCTGCTTTAAGGATGCAGGTGTGGCTACAGCCCACACATTTCACAAAGACCAAAAAAAAAAGAACAATATTTTAATTGTTTGTGTAGAACACTTTGAGGGTGTCACCACCCTTTAACAGACAAACGCACGCTTGTCGCTGCTGCTTTAAGGATGCAGGTGCGGCTACAGCCCACACATTTCACAAAGACCAAAAAAAAAAGAACAATATTTTAATTGTTTGTGTAGCACACTTTGAGGGTGTCACCACCCTTTAACAGACAGACGCACGCTTGTCGCTGCTGCTTTAAGGATGCAGGTGCGGCTACAGCCCACACAATTCACAAAGACAGAAAAAAGAACAATATTTTAATTGTTTGTGTAGCACACTTTGAGGGTGTCACCACCCTTTAACAGACAGACGCACGCTTGTCGCTGCTGCTTTAAGGATGCAGGTGCGGCTACAGCCCACACAATTCACAAAGACAGAAAAAAGAACAATATTTTAATTGTTTGTGTAGCACACTTTGAGGGTGTCACCACCCTTTAACAGACAGACGCACGCTTGTCGCTGCTGCTTTAAGGATGCAGGTGTGGCTACAGCCCACACATTTCACAAAGACCAAAAAAAAAAGAACAATATTTTAATTGTTTGTGTAGCACACTTTGAGGGTGTCACCACCCTTTAACAGACAGACGCACGCTTGTCGCTGCTGCTTTGAGGATGCAAGTGTGGCTACATCGCACACAAGTCACAAACACATTAAAAAAATAGTTTTTTATTTTTTGGAACACTTTGAGAGTTACACCACCCTTTAACAGACAGACGCACGCTTGTCGCTGCTGCTTTAAGGATGCAGGTGAGGCTACAGCCCACACATTTCACAAAGACCGAAAAAAAAAGAACAATATTTTAATTGTTTGTGTAGAACACTTTGAGGGTGTCACCACCCTTTAACAGACAGACGCACGCTTGTCGCTGCTGCTTTGAGGATGCAGGTGGAATCTAGACGGGATTTGGAACCGAGGACACACTACCTCCATCAATTGTCTAAATCCCACTGCACTAATGTCGGATACCGGACGCACGTCTAACACCAACATAGCAGTCAAGGCCTCAGTTATACTTTTTGCTTCAGGATGACTGCTGTCGTACTTCATCCTCATCGCTAGGGACTGTTGGAGGGTCAATTGTTTAGTAAAAGTAGTGATGTTCCTACTTCCTCTCTGGGATGATGAACAACTCCCAGCAGCAGCAACAGCACTAGGAGGAAGAGGTTCTTGATCTTTCCCTATTTTATTTTTATCGGAGAAAGTTTGGTCCTCCATTTATGTTATATTGATATATATACGTGCGGCTAAAGCGCACACAAACACAGAAAATATTATTTTATTTTTGCTGGAGAGTAGTGCACTTTGTGGGTTACACCACCCTTTAAGAAATGAGCCAGCCGGCTCTTTACTTATGGGACACAGGCGCACGCTTGGCGCTGCTCCTTTGTTGATGCACGTGCAGCCACAGTGCACACAATTCACAAACACAGAAAATAATTTTTTTTTTGGTTTGGACTGGAGTGTACTTTCGGGGGTTACAGCACCCTTTAACGGTCAAGCCAGCCGGCCCTTTACTTATGACACAGGCGCACGCTTGGCACTACTTTGTTGATGCACGTGCGGCTACTGCGCACACAATTCACAAACACAGAAAATAATTTTTTTTTTGGTTTGGACTGGAGTGTACATTCGGGGGTTACAGCACCCTTAACGGTCAAGCCAGCCGGCCCTTTACTTATGACACAGGTGCACGCTTGGCACTACTTTGTTGATGCACGTGCGGCTACTGCGCACACAATTCACAAACACAGAAAATAATTTTTTTTTTGGTTTGGACTGGAGTGTACTTTCGGGGGTTACAGCACCCTTTAACGGTCAAGCCAGCCGGCCCTTTACTTATGACACAGGCGCACGCTTGGCACTACTTTGTTGATGCACGTGCGGCTACTGCGCACACAATTCACAAACACAGAAAATAATTTTTTTTTTGGTTTGGACTGGAGTGTACTTTCGGGGGTTACAGCACCCTTAACGGTCAAGCCAGCCGGCCCTTTACTTATGACACAGGTGCACGCTTGGCACTACTTTGTTGATGCACGTGCGGCTACTGCGCACACAATTCACAAACACAGAAAATAATTTTTTTTTTGGTTTGGACTGGAGTGTACTTTCGGGGGTTACAGCACCCTTTAACAGTCAAGCCAGCCGGCCCTTTACTTATGACACAGGCGCACGCTTGGCACTACTTTGTTGATGCACGTGCGGCTACTGCGCACACAATTCACAAACACAGAAAATAATTTTTTTTTTGGTTTGGACTGGAGTGTACTTTCGGGGGTTACAGCACCCTTAACGGTCAAGCCAGCCGGCCCTTTACTTATGACACATGTGCACGCTTGGCACTACTTTGTTGATGCACGTGCGGCTACTGCGCACACAATTCACAAACACAGAAAATAATTTTTTTTTTGGTTTGGACTGGAGTGTACTTTCGGGGGTTACAGCACCCTTTAACGGTCAAGCCAGCCGGCCCTTTACTTATGACACAGGCGCACGCTTGGCACTACTTTGTTGATGCACGTGCGGCTACTGCGCACACAATTCACAAACACAGAAAATATATTATTTTTTTAGCACTTGGGGGGAGCACCCCTGATGGACAGAGCACCCCCTGGACAACACTACAGCACTCCTTTAGGACTGGGACACTGCACAGGACTTTGGAGTGGACACAGCCCCTATGGAGAACTGACTGCACAACACAGTCCAGCCAGCCCCTATGGACTTTGAAGTAGTGGACACAGCCCCTATTAACAACAGCAGCACAGCACAACACAGCCAGCCCCTATGGACTTTGAAGTAGTGGACAACAGCAGCACTACACTACACTACACAGCCCAGCCAGCCCTAACTCCCACCCTCCCTCTTCACTGTCCACAGTCGAGTGAGAAAATGGCGCCGACGCGGGTACCTTATATAGGATCCAAAACCCGTGAGACTCGGAAGGCGGGATGATGACGTTTTGCCTCGATTTCAGATCCGAGTCAGGCGGGAAAAGTCGAGC
This sequence comes from Taudactylus pleione, assembly GCA_031769625.1. Lineage (NCBI taxonomy): Eukaryota > Metazoa > Chordata > Amphibia > Anura > Myobatrachidae > Taudactylus > Taudactylus pleione. Next base: position 9,798,910 of record JAUIMM010000099.1, read on the forward strand.
CTGACTCGGATCGGACTCGGATCGGGGGGGCTCGGGGGGGTTCGGATTTCAGAAATCCGAACCCGCTCACCCCTAATATATATAGGCTCGGACTGGGGCCTCGGAGATTCGGGATATCCCCACTGGGCCCCGGTGTTTCATAGCCACGCCCTCTTTCATTAGAGGGCGGGGCCTAGCCCAGGTTTATTATAGCAGCCTATGTTGACTGACCCGGCTGCTAATTGCTCCCCCCCTGCACTGGGCTGGCTCAATCACCTGCAGGGCAATCCGTGCTGCTCACTAGTGTTTACATTTTATAGTAGGGATGGGAATCATTTGATGTTTCATCGGAAACACTTGTTAAATGGTTTTGATGTTTGATGTTTAACCCTGCAATGTTTTTGATTCAATGTTTCATTACCATCGCAAGATTTCTCCCCCAATGTTTTTCCCTGCTTTTCCAATGTTTTTTTTGTTTGTTTGTTTTGTAACACTGTGGTGCTGTCACTGCTTTGGGCTGCCAGCTGGCTCTCTCCTTATTTTATAGTCAGTTACAACTTAAGAAGGGAGTACAAACACTGACTGGGCTATGGCTGCTGTGTGCTAGTGATGGGTAGTTCACGAATGATCAGTTCAAAATTAACTGATCTTCAAAATGAACTAGTTCACTAAGTTCACAGCTCTGGCAAAGATCAGTTCATCAAGAGCTAAAACAAGTGGGAGGAGTTAGACACAGTGACAGAGAGAGCACAGCAGCTCCATTAGGCATGACTCAGTACTGCTAAACGATAGAGATGGCTAGTGAGTGAGTGTCTCAACACACTGACTCGAATCATTCAGATGAGTGAATTATTCGAGTCACTCAGTGTTTGGCGAGTCGAGACACCCACCTCCCCCAGCCTCTCTGTCAGTGGGAGCTAGAGTGAGTGCCAGCTCTGCCCCCTACACTGCTGATACGACCTGATCATACTTCTCCGCTGTCAGATCAGCAGTGTAGGCCCGGGGCGGAGCTGTCAGTGACTCACTCTGAGTCGCGCAGTTACTGCCAGAGCTCGGGTAGTTCACTGACTCGGGAGGAGAGTTAGTGAGAGCCCTGAGCTGTAGTGCTGGGCTGCAGGGGGCGGAGCTGTCAGCAACTCATTCTGAGTCACTGGCTCCCCTGCTGGCTACAGCACTGCACTACCTAAAGAGTTGTGTCTCCAGACACTTCACTGAGTTGAGCCATGTGGCTCAACTCAGTGTAGTGAATTGTTCTGCTCATCCCTACTAAATGACCACAGGTGGCACTGCTATGCTCATATCTGTGTGCAGCTCATTGAACTAGTTTGTCATGACTATCATTCTGGCATTCTAGCTCACTAGTTCGAATAGGTCAGTGACTCATGTGGAGCTGATTGAAATAGGTTGTCATGATGACTCACTGAGTAGTTCAAAATACATTCCCCATCAGCTTTCTCACATACAGTCATCATGAGTCCATACTGCTAAACGACCACAGGGGGCACTGCTGTGATCAGACATATGCATTGTATGGATCTGAAGTATATTGTCGGAATTCATTCTCTTATGCTAGGCATACACTGCCAGATAAAATGTCTGTCAGACCGACAGACATTTTATCTGGCCGGCTGCCAGCCGCAGATGTCCGCGGCATACACTGTGAGAGAAATCTCACAGTGTATAGCCCGACATCCGCACTCCGCCCCCGGGGGAGGAGACATTTCCCTGTTCCTTCCGTAGGAAGGAACACAGGAAATGTCTGTCTGTCGGTTGAGCTGGGCATACACTGCCCGATGCGGCCGACAGTTACCGGGTAAATATCGCATCGGACGGGCATGCTGGACAATCCAGCATGCCCGACCGAGCAATATTTAACCCTCGGTCGCCCCCCCCACACTACAATTATCGCGGCAATCCGCCGATATTGGGCGGATCGTCCCGATAATTGCAGCATGTATGGCCAGCATTAGTAATCTCCCCCCCCCCCCAAAAAAAATGTAACCCTCCCCCTGCGACAAATGCTAAGGGCACCCTGGACTTATCGACATTCCGGCTTCGGGATTAAGATAGGCATCGGTATTTCGGCGCCTATCTTATGTCCCTTGCTGGGATTCCGATGTCAGTATTGAGAACACCCCATATTTTTATGTGGAGGTTGTAATCCCACCCGCCTAATTGTTAATCTACAGTAGCTCTGGTGTGCATTAAGTGACATTAATGGGTGCAATTAAAAAATGAGGCAATGTTTTTTTCATTCTAATTACTGTATTTTAAAAGAAAAAAGTGACGTCACAATACTCTGAATTTGGGTCTCTCTCACTTGTATATTCTGGAAATAGAAATTATAACAACAATTAAATTAACATTGCAGAGCTAAACATGTCACTACTACTAGTAGTTTGTTATATATTGCTTTTATAAAATATTAAAAGATCAGACATATTAAACAGCTGATCATTTGAACAAGAGTATGGGGTCTATTTACTAAGCAGGGTTAGGAGACAGAGTGAAAAGTGATAAGGTACCAGCCAATCAGCTCCCAACTGTCATTTTCCAAACACAGCCTGTGAGATGACAGTTGGGAGCTGATTGTCTGGCACCTTATCGCAGAATTATCACTTTTCACTCTGTCTCATAACACTGCTTAGTAAATAGACCTATATAACTCACCTAATGAGCTAGTAGTTGAAATCCCTACTGTGTGTAATAGACTAGTTCTATGTTTCCAATCACTTCTCTCAGCAATGAAAAAAAGACCTAAATGAATTACATGAACTGATCATTTAAACTATTCTTTTCAGTGAACTAGATCATAATGAACTGTTCACCAAAATGAACTAGATTTCCCATCACTACTGTGTGCATGCTGCTGCTGGGGGTGGTGGCTGACAGAGTGACAGACACTCTGGACAGCCAATCAGCTGCAGCACAGAGGACAGTACCACCCCCAGCTCACAGTTACTGTTGCTGCTCTCAGTGAACACTGGTTGGCTGCTTGGGGTGTCTGGCTGCTGCAGCTATTGGTAACTGAGCTGTCACTCACAGTGTCACTGTCAGGCCCTCACTGCATGTGCACTGTGCATGTGACAGACCCAGCGGTGCCAAGTGTCTGGTGTGACATCATTGATGAGGAGCTGAGAGAGCGAGAGGGAGGACTTGGAGACAGAGTGTGTTTGTCATGATATAGACAGAGACTTAAGCTGAGGGTGGAGAAGAGACAGAAAAAAAAAAGGTATTTCTTCATCTTTGCGGCCCCCTTCTGGAGTCGCTGGTTACGCTACTTACGTAGCTTCACTAGTCAGGGAAATACCATTCGGCCCCTTGTGGGCTCGTTCGCTAGCCACAAGGATATATTCCCCCTCCATGCCCACTTGGATGGTAAGGAATGACGTTGGACACTGGCTGATCTTTTACGTATCTTCACTGACTAGTGAAGATACGTAAGTAGCGTAACCAGCGCCTCCAGCAGGGGGCTGCAAAGACGAGGAAGTACAGAAAAAAAAAAAAGAGGAGACTCTGAAAGAGTAAAGTCTGGACAAATGGACAAGAGAAATTAAATTGAGAAAGAGAAGTGAGTGTCACTGTTACTTGTTTTCGAGGACAATAAGGTACTGTACCACTATCACCAACAACAGGATCTGCCAGCAGTAACACACAGCACTTCTGCAATACTGTCTGTCACTAGTGGTGAGTACTGGCAATAAAAATAAATAACATGGCACCACCCAAAAGTCATTTGTGGAAACACTTTGATAGGAAAGATAATGAGCCCAAAACAACTATTTGCAGATACTGCAGCAAGAAAATAAAATCATGTGCAAACACATTTAATTTTGAATGCCACCTTGAAAACAAACACCCTCTTGTGCTGCTTTTGTGTATAATATATATATATATATATATATATATACACATATATATACACATATACATACATATATATACACACATATATATATACTGTTTGCCTCCATGAAGATAGCCATAGTATAAGCTATTATATGTTTAAATACAGTTTGCTAAAAAAAACATCGGTAAACATCGGCTCCAGAGAGTAAATGTTTATATCTAAATAATGTTTGTATTCAATGTTAAAAACATCGGTACTTCCAATGTTTTCTTTCGATGTCCCATCCCTATTTTACAGTCTTCTCTGCAGAGTCCTGGCAGGTGTTCATTGTGGCCCCTCACCCAGGAAAAGCCACCAATGAGGTATGTTGTCTCTCCTAGACACGCCCCCCTCCTCTCTCTCCACGGACTCCTGCTGTGACTGGGCTTCCCCCTACCCTGCACAGCTACCTGCAATGTACTGTCTCTGACTGACACTACAGTGAGGCTGGCTGGACCAGGCTGCTGTATATTATACAGCATGGATTGCTTCATGTCTCCTTGCAGCAAATGACTCCAGTAAATGGCTACAGGTAACAAAGGAAATTAAAAAAAAGTTAATACCCCCCCAACACACACAGCCCTAAACGTGTCCCTTTTCTCTGCATCCCAATGCCTGGAAGCCTTATCTCTGTAATGTAACAGACCCTCTTGTCTTGTAACCCTCTCCCTGCCAGCATCCTATTCTGTTTACTATGTATACAGAATATGCGCTGTATATGTATGTGTATACTATGCGTATGTATGTATGTGTATACTATATATCTGTATGCATGCATGTACTGTATGTGTATACGATGTATATGTATGTGTATACTATGTATAAGATTGAGTATGCAAACTATGTATATTATTGTTAGTCTGATAAAAGGGGCATCCATTTTTTCTACTAGCAGGGGTGGATTGGGACAGCGGGTAAGTTCCTGCCGGGCTGATCCCATAGTCCCCTCAGCCAGGCCAGCTCACACTTTTGGTTGGAGATGCGCTTCCAGTACTTGCATTCCACAGTGGAACACAAACTGAAAGCGGCCATGTGCTCCGGATAGCGGGCACTTTCATGTGCCGCTAGTCAGGAGAAGTGGCTGCACAACGTGGCTCCGACTGGGGGTGATAGCATACCTCTCAACTTTTGAAGACAGGAACGCGGGACCCTTTGTGTGCCGTCGCGTGCTTGAAAAGGGGCGTGGCTTCCCGAAAAGGGGGCAGGGCATCTAGGAAACAGGGCGGAGCTGTGCGTCAACCACCATTTACATCACTATAGGGGGCATACCCAGCACTCTCCGAGATGCTGGGCAGCCCCCAGGCTCTCCCTACACTAGTGAACAGTTGCCGTGCACATCGCACGGCATCTGTTCACCTTCTGCACAACTTCCCCCCCACCGCGGGACACTGTAGCCCGCGGATGGAACAGCGGGACAGTCCCATAAAAACGGGACTGTCCCGCTAAATGCGGGACAGTTGGGAGGTATGTTTTAGGCTAACCAGCCTACCCCCTGGGACAGTATAGGACAGAACCCGGAAGCAGGGTAGCCAATAAGGGTGAGTTCAATATGTGAGCCTCAGTCTCCTCCCCCCCCCCCTTTCCCTAGTCCCAATCTCTTCCCTCTTTCTCCAGCTCTGCCTCCCTTGCACGCTGCGGCTGCAGCAGTGTGTGAGGACTTCTCTCCCCGCACCCTTCCTGTCCCCAGCATTAATATTATGCCCCACAGTGCCCCTCTATTTTACACAATGCTCCCATTAATAATATGCCCCACTGCCTCTAGTTTTAAATATTATGACCCACAGTGCCCACTTCAGTATAAAGTATTATACCTCACGGTCAGGGCTGCCATCTTGGGGGGGGGGAGGGAGGGATGGGACAGCAGGGACTTGAGTCCCAGGCCTGGAGAGAGGGGGGCCCTACTGATTTTGTAAGTCCAAAGTGCCACAATTGCTAATGGTAGCCCTTCCCTGAACGGTAACTGAGGGCCTCCTGACAAGATGTGCGGTGCAGTTCAAATGTCCCGGAGCCAAGCATGTCAGCAAGTACTGCAGTCAGGTCAGTCTTCTGTGGAAGACTGGGGCAATTATGTATGTTTTATTTTTTTACTGTGAGGGCTAATGTGTTTTTTTTCCTGTGGGGGCCAATGAGTTAGTTTTTTCTCCTGGGGGGGCTAATTTTTTTTTTTTTTTAACTATCGGGGGCTAATGTGTTTTTTTTTCCTGTCAGAGGCCAATGTGTGCGTGTTTTTTTTTCCTGTCAGGAGCCCCTATGTTTGTTTTCCTATTGGGAGCCAATGTGTTTTATTTTTTCCTATGTGGGACAATGTGTTTTATGATTTTCCTGTTCGGGGCCACTGTGTTTTATTTTCTTCTGATTGAGGCCAATGTTTTTTTTTTTTTCCTGTGGGGGCTAATGTGTTGTTTTCTGTAGTGGTCAATGTGTGTTTTTTTTCTGTGGGGGCCAACGTGAGTTTTGTCCTGTAGGGAGCCAAGTGGTTTTTACTCTTATGTGATGTTATTAGTATGCGCATGTGTCTGAGTTGCACCGTGGTGTGTGCCGATGGCGATGGTGTTCATACAGAGTTGCAGTACAAATTTAGACAGGTGCCCCAAGAAGTGTATTAGAAATGTGTTGGGCGTTCCTAGGCAGTTGGCTAATCAGACGCTGATGTCACGTTGTATGGGCGTGTTATTGGAGTGATATGGGTGTGTTGCTGAAAGTGGTTGCGTAGAGAGATGCTTAATCGCTCATATTTGAGGCCATGCTCAGGCGGATAATCTGCATAGGGCTGGTGAAAGTTTCAATGGTGCGAGTAATGGTGGTGTCTAAAGACGCACAAAGCATGATTGCAGTGTCTGTAGACACGGTCAGTGGGCATCTCAGTCCTTGCATATTCAGACACATGGATGTACACCAGGGAAGGGCATTGTAGCGTCATTAGCCTAAAGGCGCAGATGCAACTGCAGCAAAGACGCAAGGAAGGCGCAACTGCGTCTGACTCAGAATCACAGAATCAGGCCCTATCAGGAGGGATCCCGTCCCCCTTAACAGACCCTGCCCCCACTAGGACTGCTTCCATTAGCTTCCAGGGCTGTTTTTCAATACTGATGTGAATTGCCTAATATTCTCTGCGCTGCGGAATGTGTGTGCGCTATATAAATAACTGGTAATAAATAATAAATAAATATCCCAATCCGCCCCCGGCTACTATAAATAAAAGGGTCACTGATTATTGATATATGTATAAAGGGGTCAGAGATTATTGCTTATCCAATAAAACAGAGCACAGATTATTGATACTATAATAAAAGGGGGCACAGATTATTGATACTATTTAATGGGGATGACCACACCCCTCCACACCTATTAAAGGCTGGCCCCGCTTCTTCAGTGGGCCCTTGCCATTGCATTCCCCTGTGGGCCCTTTATGCCCCAGTCCGACACTCTCTCATCTGAATTACACACATTCTCATGGAAGCAGCTCTCTCCAAGGGAGGCTGGAGTGAAACCTGTGTGTTCTGCATTAAGGCCTCCATACATCAGCAATTGATTGCAGCAGTCGTGCAATTTGGATTGTGGCAATTCTGCAATCGCATGAAAAAGGGAAAGATATTTATACACAATCGATTGCAGACTGCACGATTGCTGCAATCAATTTCTGATGTATGGGGGCCTTTAGCAGTGGTAGTGTGGAATTCCAGGTTTTCACATGTACACAGACACAGCTGGAATAATCACTGGAGCACAGGAAGGTTTTAAAACTTCCACACACCTGATGCTCGTTGCCCTGATGCTGGACAAACTGGCCAGGCGATAGGCCAGGGGTGGTGGTTAGCATTAGGGTGCCAGGACCTGGAGGGTCCACAGACATTAGCACAAGGAGCGCTGGGACATTTACTTGTATGTTGTTTGCTTATTTTCTGTTATGTGCCTGTGTGTGTCCAGGCCTATGCTCACATATGCTAAGGTGCAGTGTCTGCTACCATTAAAAGCCACTGCTTCACCAACTACCTGCCTGTCTGGAGTCCTTATTTCAATACTCCGTGTTACAATATACAGTAAATAAGGCTAATGCTGTTCTTCACCTCTATGGGGGGAATTCAGGTGTGATGGTGCCTGACTGAGCAATTAAATTGTTCCATTCGGTGACGTACAGCTGCCGGCGCTGACATTTCTATTCGCAGCCCCCTGAGCTAGCGAGTAGAAATGACCAAAAAGACACCTGTTTGAGAGCTCAAGCGGGACTTTTCCTGGGCGCGACAATGTCCCCTCATTTTGATGGGCTGCTAACTAGTGATTGATTATTTTAGCATGCAGGTATGTAATTATGTCTCCCACACCATGCCATGGGCCTGATTCAGAGATGTACGTAAATGTGATATTTACGTACATCACCGATGTTTGCAGATTTGCACATGTACAGGAGCCGCAATGCGCATGTGCAGATCTGTTTCTGCGAATTGCCAATAACACTATTTACGTCATTATTTATTTGTTGGTTATATATAATGGACAAAGAGGCTGTGGTTGGTGGCTCTTACAGAGACAAAATTAGCCTTAGTGAACAGGCATCGGCAGGCCCGCTGAGAGCCGCAGCGGGCCCGGTTAAGGGGGCGTGGCCTAATCGCTGGAGGCGTGGACACGCCCCCTTCCAGGAAAAAAAAATGTTTTGCAGCTCCGTGAAGCGGTGCTTCTCGCGCTGGTGAGAGGGGGTGCTCCGTGCACTCTCAGCCCGGCGCATGACCATTGGGGGGCGCGATCAGCTTGATCGCTCCCTCCACAGGCATAGGAAACTGCTGTGGCTGCTTCATAGCAGCCGTGAGCAGTCTCCCAGTGCAGCCCAGCACACAGCAGCATGTGCTGGGCTGCTGTGATGACAGAGGGAGTGGTACCGGACCCAGGCTCCCGCGGGCCCCTCCAGCAAGCCCAGACGTGGGTAATTTGTACCCGCTCCCCCCCTCTCGGCGCCCCTGGGCATCGGTCGCAGTACCCCAAAGATGCAGCATGACTGACATGCTGATGGCATTTTGGGGTGGCGACGGGCAGTGCTCCAGAAAATGGGGTGGTGCCGGCCCAGTTTTCCAGGCATGCCAAAGCCAGTGGCTGTGTCCTTGTATGCAGCTTAACTAGGCCGGCAGTGTGATTTCATTGGACATCCTGAGTAACCTGATCGGTCGATGGTGCGTACTGCGCAAGCGTATGCATCGCAGTGTGCGTGAGTTAGCATTGCGATCGTTCTGCGATCATGCATGCAGAAAGAAAGCCATCGCAGAGTGAGTGACGGTCAGCATTTGGGGGTGGTGACACAGGAGTGGTCGGATAAACACAGGTGTGCCAGTGTGTTTGAACGCCATTGCATGGGGGTGCATAAATTAGCCACTGTGACGGCATACGCAGCCTGATTGCTCACTGCGTACGAGGTTAGCAATTTCTGAGTAAGGTCAGACCTGCTGTAATTGTGCGTGAGGGGGCGATGTTACCGATGTATGCGCTGGACTGCGAGGCATTACGGGTGTGAGATACACTGTGCGATTGCATTCATTAGCATATTTTCACAGCAGACCTGCGTGCGTAATCAAAGCTGCGATCGTAACAGCGATCTGTAATGAATCAGGCCCTGTGTGTGGTAGTATCCCCCCATCATCTGCACTCAAAACAATTCTCGCAAAGGAGACCTTTACTGTTCCTTGTGTGTAAAAAAAATCTCCAGTCTTTTAATAAAACTGCATGGTGACAGTCCCTCCTTTCCCTATCCCATTGTACATTCACCTGGTGTGGTGGCAGTTACTGTAAGTTCAACAACAGTAAAAGAAAAAAACAATAATGGAACAGTCGATAGAAGTGCAGGAGCAACCCAGTACTATTTCTGCGGCTGCTGCCAGTCATAATACTTCTTCAACATCTACTAAAAGTGGCCAAGGGGAAAGAAGGTTTATGAAAAGGGAACCTCAAATCTAAACAGTATTTCACAATCTGAAAGAATACAAATAACTGGTCTACGGTCATAGATCAACAAATTGCGCTCAGAACCTATAACCGGATAGTGTGTGTTAGTTGTAGGTATGTGGAATATTGATAATTACGGAACTAGATATGTTGTTATAAGACTTTATTGGGGTATAGGTAGAAGCTAATAAACTAAAAGGATGATAGTTCATGTGACTGAATATTGACAGTCAATTTGCGAGATATATGCCGTATAGATGGCAATGTTCAGTCTCTGAAGAAAAGAGGGGGGTTGATTAAAACAAGATAATAATTGATGTGGTGAAGCAATGGTGCTTCAGTGGTAATGCAGGAACCGGAGACCATAAAGTTCACATTCGGTTGTGTGATTAGATAAAGTGTTGGTGCAGTGTCCCGCACTTGTAAATAAAAAATAGGGCTGCTGATAGATAATCCACGGCTGGCTGTTATTAATTGGGTCTTCCCGGGGTAAGTAGTACGGACCCTAGTCCGATTGTGTGGAGGTGTGTATCCAAACCTATGTATGGCCGAAGGGCACGCCCGCAGCCTGCCCATCAGTGCTAGGCAGTCCGCAAAGCGTCCCGCCGGTCCGCAAACAGGTATGCAGCAGGAGGGGGAGAGACGGCTGTGGTACTGAAAACCAGGCACCGTCTCCCCTGCCTCCACTGTGGACTCACCTCCCAGTGACTCGGCAGAGTCCGCTCTTCCCCTTTGCCGGCGTGTTGTAGTCGCGTCCTTCTCTTCTCCGGTGTCTCTCGGCGGAATCAGCTGCTTGTTAGGATGCTCGCCAAGCGCTGTCTGGTCGCGTGTGGTGTCCGTGTGGTGTCCGGTTCCTTGCTTCCTAGTTTCTTTGAGATTGTGTGTGTCCAACGCATTTCGACCCACGTGGGGTCTTCCTCTGGGCGGGATTGATGGTGTGTCTGGGTCCTTGGTTTGTTTAAATGTACAACTTCCGGGTACGCCTTCTTTCTGATTGGTTATCAGGAGGTGAGGTATTTCTTAGGAAAAATGAATCTCAAGTGTCCATGGATTAAGTAGACTGCCAGTTTGTCAGGTCCCTATCCTAATGTGATAGCAGCGTCTCTCTGCCGGCCTAGATCTCCTTAACTAATGGTGTTGGTATTAATTAAAGTACTTAATACTACACATGTATGTTATAAGCAAGTATCTGGTTATCCTTGCATTATTTATATTAGTAAAAGAACATGTTTAACTGTTAGTATGGCACTCGCAGTCTATGTATAATTCACTGAGGTTTGTTCTCTTCAGTGGGCCTTAAAGGCTGTGTTTATTAAGAGGAAAAGGAAAAATCAAAACAAAAACAAAGTAGTGGACAGCATTACTAATGGTGATATAGAGTCAAATGTTTGATGGATATAAATTAGAGATCACTGTTCTAGGGCAATGTATACCTGATGGCTATAGGTAGAGCTGGCTTCTCAGTTTCTGATCCTGGAATTATTTGTAATGATAGTGGCAAAGTTGAAGATTAATCAGTTGTTGCCACTGTGCATTTAGATACTGACATTGACTGTAGTTAGTCACATAGAAGATGTTTGCGGGCGAATGGTTCTGCCAATATATTGTTGTATTTGATGCCAAGTGTTTGTCAGTGACAAACACTTGGCATCAAATACAACCAGGGGGATCATGAGGCTTTTTCTATTGTGGTATATGCAAGGCATGCACCTTAACTAAGCAAAGAAGCACTAAACCAAAATTGACTGTGAGATCAACAAGCAACAATACATTGTGGAAAATTAAAGACAATATGACATGCAACAGTAAGGGGGTTATATATTTATTACAATGTTCATGCAAAAAACAATATATTGGCAGAACCATTCGCCGGCTAAAAACGAGATTACAGGAACACATTTATAATATAACAAAGGGCAATGACAACCACCCCCTCTCAGCACATTTTAAAATATTCCATCAGTCAGATCCAGCAAATTTGAAATTATGCGCATTAAAGTTAGTAAGGCACAACTGGCGGGGAGGGGACTTTATCAAGCGTATCAACAAAGAGGAACTTAAAACCATGATTCAGATGGGTACCCTATACCCAAAGGGACTTAATTTGGATAACGAAATCAAGTCCATTGTATGTGACTAAATCAGTCAGTACCAATCCGCAAACATCTTCTATGTGACTAACTACAGTCAATGTCAGTATCTAAATGCATAGTGGCAACAACTGATTAATCTTCAACTTTGCCACTATCATTACAAATAATTCCAGGATCAGAAACTGAGAAGCCAGCTCTACCTATAGCCATCAGGTATACATTGCCCTAGAACAGTGATCTCTAATTTATATCCATCAAACATTTGACTCTATATCACCATTAGTAATGCTGTCCACTACTAGCCCTAATATTTTTGTTTTTGTTTTGCTTTTTCCTTTTCCTCTTAATAAACACAGCCTTTTAGGCCCACTGAAGAGAACAAACCTCAGTGAATTATACATAGACTGCGAGTGCCATACTAACAGTTAAACATGTTCTTTTACTAATATAAATAATGCAAGGTTAACCAGATACTTGCTTATAACATACATGTGTAGTATTAAGTACTTTAATTAATACCAACACCATTAGTTAAGAAGATCTAGGCCAGCAGAGAGACGCTGCTATCACATTAGGATAGGGACCTGACAAACTGGCAGTCTACTTAATCCATGGACACTTGAGATTCATTTTTCCTAAGAAATACCTCACCTCCTGATAACCAATCAGAAAGAAGGCGTACCCGGAAGTTGTACATTTAAACAAACCAAGGACCCAGACACACCATCAATCCCGCCCAGAGGAAGACCCCACGTGGGTCGAAACGCGTTGGTCACACAATTTCAAAGAAACTAGAAAGCAAGGAACCGGACACCACACGGACACCACACGCGACCAGACAGCGCCTGGCGAGCATCCTAACAAGCAGCTGATTCTGCCGAGAGACACCAGAGAAGAGAAGGACGCGACTACAACACGCCGGCAAAGGGGAAGAGCGGACTCTGCCGAGTCCCTGGGAGGTGAGTCCACAGTGGAGGCAGGTGAGACGGTGCTTGGTTTTCAGTACCACAGCCGTCTCTCCCCCTCCTGCTGCATACCTGTTTGCGGACCGGCGGGACGCTTCGCGGACTGCCTAGCACTGACGGGCAGGCTGCGGGCGTGCCCTGCGGCCATACATAGGTTTGGATACTCACCTCCACACACTCGGACTAAGGTCCGTAATACTTACCCCGGGAAGACCCAATTAATAACAGCCAGCCGTGGATTATCTATCAGCAGCCCTATTTTTTATTTACAAGTGCGGGACGCTGCACCAACACTCTATCTAATCACACAACCGAATGAGAACTTTATGGTCTCCGGTTCCTGCATTACCACTGAAGCACCATTGCTTCACCACATCAATTATTGATTGATTTTGTTTTTTCTTGTTGTAATCAACCCCCCTCTTTTCTTCAGAGACTGAACATTGCCATCTATACGGCATATATCTCGCAAATTGACTGTCAATATTCAGTCACATGAACTATCATCCTTTTAGTTTATTAGCTTCTACCTATACCCCAATAAAGTCTTATAACAACATATCTAGTTCCGTAATTATCAATATTCCACATACCTACAACTAACACACACTATCCGGTTATAGGTTCTGAGCGCAATTTGTTGATCTATGACCATAGACCAGTTATTTGTATTTAACATAGGAGGGCAGACACCCGTCCCAAAAGTGCAGCTCACCTCTAACGATAATTTCTGAATCCAGTGCGCAATATCCTTTCATATTTTCTACAATCTGAAAGAAAACATCACATCTAACAATTAAACTAAATTTTCCTGCAGAAAAACTTAAAATTGCAAACATGCCATACACCACCTGCAGTGGCTAGGAAAGGCTGAGATCATTTATTCTGAAATAAGATAACAGACACATGGGCTCTGAATATACTGTCTGCCTCTAAACCCCTCACGTATTACCTTGGGGATGACATTCCTACAACACTGGTCCTGCTGTATCCGGAGTAGATATCTTTGGAGGGAAGGAAACATTTTACAGCACAAGTCTAAAAAGATCAGTTTATGATGCTCTTGTGAGAATTTTTCACATAAAAACATCAGCTCTTATAACATTCTAATGAGGAGTTCCAATCTCAGAGAATTTATAGTGAAAGAGTCCTGCAGAATCCAGACACAGAACTAACACTAAAATAATGAAGGAGAGAATAACTCTAAGTACCCTCCTCACCTGAGGAAACATAAAGGTATCCAAATTTATAGAACCGGTTACAAGGAAAGAACTTATGTGCACCACCAACAGTTACTAAAAAGAAAAAACTCTATTTCATGTCTCTTTATTGGTTTGAGCTCTGTGTATAAATCCCCTAACTAGCACTATTGGTATACCATAATGTATAACTGATAGCGTTAATGTCGGTTTAGAGTATGTGTGTAATGGTAGGAGGGGAGGGGTTTTGGTGAAGTTATAGATTACCGGTCATTCAACACCAATGTAAGCAAAAATAAATAAATATGATATCCTTTATTATGGGACATATGTTTGGGTGAATTTACAACCCCCCAATCAATACCAATGTGGATAGTGAGTCCAAAGGACACCATACAAGCACCAGTCAGTATTCATCTGTGGTAGGGGTGAGCGGGTTCGGATTTCTGAAATCCGAACCCCCCCGAGCCCCCCCGATCCGAGGCCAATCCGAGTCAAGCTCGACTTTTCCCGCCTGACTCAGATCTGAAATCTAGGCAACACGTCATCATCCCGCCTTCCGGGTCTCGCGGGTTTTGGATTCTATATAAGGTACCCACGTCAGCGCCATTTTCTCACTCGGCTGTGGACAGTGAAGAGGGAGGGTGGGAGTTAGGGCTGGCTGGGCTGTGTAGTGTAGTGCAGTGTAGTGTTGTGATGTGCTGTGCTGCTGTTGTCCATAGGGGCTGTGTCCACTCCTCCAAAGTCCATAGGGGCTGGCTGTGTTGTGCTGTGCTGCTGTTGTCCATAGGGGCTGTGTCCACTCCTCCAAAGTCCATAGGAGCTGGCTGTGTTGTGCTGTGCTGCTGTTGTCCATAGGGGCTGTGTCCACTCCTCCAAAGTCCATAGGGGCTGGCTGTGTTGTGCTATGCTGCTGTTGTCCATAGGGGCTGTGTCCACTCCTCCAAAGTCCATAGGGGCTGGCTGGGCTGTGTTGTGCAGTCAGTTGTCCATAGGGGCTGTGTCCACTCCAAAGTCCTGTGCAGTGTCCCAGTCCTAAAGGGGTGCTGTAGTGTTGTCCAGGGGGTGCTCTGTCCATCAGGGGTGCTCCCCCCAAGTGTGAAAAAAAAATAAATATTTTTTCTGTGTTTGTGAATTGTGTGCGCAGTAGCCGCACGTGCATCAACAAAGTAGCGCCAAGTGTGCGCCTGTGTCATAAGTAAAGGGCCAGCTGGCTTATCCGTTAAAGGGTGCTGTAACCTCCAAAGTGCACTCCAAATAATATATTTGTTTTTTCTGTGTTTGTGAATTGTGTGCGCAGTAGCCGTACGTGCATCAACAAAGTAGCGCCAAGCGTGCGCCTGTACCATAAGTAAAGGGCCGGCTGGCTCGTCCATTTAAGGGTGCTGTAACCCCCAAAGTGCACTCCAAACAAAATAAATCTTTATTTTCTGTGTTTGTGAATTGTGTGCACTGTGGCCGCACGTGCATCAACAAAGTAGCGCCAAGCGTGCGCCTGTGTCTCAAGTAAAGGGCCGGCTGGCTCGTCTGTTATAGGGTGGTGTAACCCCCAAAGTGCACTCCAAACAAAATAAAAAATTCTTTTCTGTGTTTGTGAATTGTGTTCACTGTGGCTGCACGTGCATCAACAAAGTAGCGCCAAGCGTGTGCCTGTGTCATAAGTAAAGGGCCGGCTGGCTTGTCTGTTAAAGTGTGGTGTAACCCCCAAAGTGCACTCCAAACAAAATGAATAAATATTTTCTGTGTTTGTGAATTGTGTGCACTGTGGTTGCACGTGCATCAACAAAGGAGCAGCGCCAAGCATGCGCCTGTGTCCCATAAGTCTGTTATAGGGTGGTGTAACCCCCAAAGTGCACTCCACAAAAAATAAACAATTCTTTTTTTTCTGTGTGTGCGAAATGTATGCGCAGTAGCCGCACGTGCATCAACACAGCAGCAGTGGCAATTTGGAGGCCCTGTAAAAACTGGCTCTATTTTACCTGAGTTGCCCCCCCTCCAGTGTGTACTCCAAAAGAGTGTTTAGTGCAGCCGGGAACCTTGTCAGCGAAAGGTGTAGGAGGTTGGTTCCACAAAATGTGGAGATGATGTTCATAAAAATGAATTATCAACTCTTCCAGGGAGACCAGCCCCCAGAATGTACAGAGAGACCTGTGGTGGTGGATTCCAGCGGGGACAAATTAATACTCTGTGAGGATGAGGATGTACACAACACTGAAGAGGGTGAGGAATCGGTGGATGAGGAAGATGAGGACGACATCTTGCCTCCGTAGAGCCAGTTTGTACAGGGACAGATTAATTGCCAGCTTGTTTTGTGGAGGCCCAAACGAACCAATCATTTCAGCCACAGTTGTGTGGCAGACCCTGGCGCTGAAATGATTGGTTTGTTAAAGTGTGCATGTCCTGTTTATACAACATAAGCATGGGTGGGAGGGCCCAAAGACAATTCCATCTTGGACCTTTTTTTTTTTCTTTTCATTACGTACTGTTTGGTGCCTAGTTTTTCAAACTGCCATCCTGTCTGCCACTGCAGTGTCACTCCTAGATGGGCCATGTGTTTGTGCCGCCCACTCATGTCGCTTAGCATAGTCATACAGCTACCTCGGTGCAACCTTTTGGACATAAAAACATTATTGTGAGGTGTTCAGAATAGACTGGAAATGAGTGGAAATTAAGGTTATTGAGGTTAATAATAGCATAGGAGCAGAAAAACCCACAAATTCTATGATTTTAGCTGTTTTTATGCTTTTTTTTTAAAAAAAATACAGATCCAAAACACAAAACCCAGAACCCAAAACACGGAAGGGTGGTTTTGGCAAAACCAATCCAGATCCAAAACACGAAGAAAGATCCAGATCCAAAATCAAAACACAAAACACGAAAAGTGGCCGGTGCACACCCCTAATATATATATATATATATATATATATATTTGACCTATGGAGCAGTACAGTCCTTTGTATATATTGCCTGCAGTTTTTGCTATAAAACATGGCTGTATGAGTTAGAATAGTTCTGGAAAACCAGACCCCATGGAATCCATATGGGAATATATTGTGAAACTGGATCATCTGTGGTCTTCCTGAATTTCACTGGAGGTTGTAAAACTGGAATTTCTGAATGGCTCCTCTGTGTTTTCTATTCTTTCCCAACAAGGCCACTGATGTACAAACGATTAAGCTGGGACATACAGAATATATTTGGAATGTGAATATTAAATAATAATATTGTGTTATAATATGCAGTAGATGGGTTTTTACTGTGGTTCTCACAACATTTACAGCATGTGCAAATAAAACATGATACTGTTTTGATCTGTAGTTTTTGATCAGTCAGAAAATCAGTAGCGTGGTTTTAAGTGGTGATTTCGTTCTTGCAGTCGGTGTTGCCTAAAGGTGCGTATCCACTACACGAGAGCGTAACGACTGTACAATTACAACACTGTAATCGTTCAATCAGTCATCATACTGTGCAGTGGATAATGTGCCCACACTGAATGATATGTCGTTCAGTGCAGACACACTCCCTCATCCCCAAACATGCACAACCTGTCAATATCGACAGGTTGGCCTGCATGTTAAGGCAATGACAAATGTCGACAATGTCCAGCGGGAGCGCACATCGCTGGTCGTTGCTAGCATATTCACTGCACGATTAATGAACGATAACGATGTTGTAATCGTTCAATCACTCATTTTTCTTGTGTAGTGGATACGTGCCATAAGACTGTACTAGTTTAAAAGTAAATAAATACATTATTTTCAATTCTTTGATTTAAAATTGAAATATGCGTGTCCCCCTTCACTTGGCTTTCCCTGAAAATGAATTCCAAATTCCAATATTGATAATGAGCTTCAGTATGATACATTTTGTTGCAACTATTAATGCAGATTCCAGGATTTGTAGTCTAGAGAGCAGTGATATCAACTATCCCGACTTACCCCTTGCCACACACAGACACAGACAGGTGTGATAGAGAAATAGCTCCCAAGCAGTCCCTGTATGTTCTCAGACTTCAGACTCCTTATGTAAGCAAGCTCATTATGTAAGCAATACATTTCTGCAGGGTCTTTAGCACTGCTCATATACTGACTGATTTATCTGCTCTGCCAGCATTAGTTACATGAATATTCATTATTACCACTAATGTTTTTTTTTTTGTCAGGTACCATCAGAATCCTATTCTTCTACTTGCTTTATTTTATTTTATTATCACCATTTTTATCTTCTCTTGCATTTTTATTTTATGTATTTTTATTTATTTTTTATTTCTTATTCTCATTCAATTTATTATTTTTTATATTTTATTACATTTTTTTATTTTATTATAACCAATTATTCCATTATTTTGTTATTCTTAAACTTTTACAAATAGCGCTTATTCCTATTTTTAACAAAATCCATTTTATTAAATAAGCTGATTTTAACTGGGCGCTGTTATATTACCAACTGTTATTAGTGTACCTGAAGAATACTCGGTCCCCCAGATCTCTGTAAGATTTGGCCATTCACGTACACAAGAATTTATGTATGCTCTCTTTTCACCTCTGCCTAATTCTGTCTTGTCCTGTAGTTAGTTACAGTCAATAATAATTATAGTTAGCGATGTGCACGGACCCCCGTGTTTTGGTTTTGGATCGTGATTCATCTTTGTGTTTTGGTTTTGGTTTTCCAAAACCACCCTCAAGTGTTTTGGTTTGGGATTCAGATAAAAATCCATTAAAAATCGCTAAAAATAGCTAAAATGTCCGAATCCAAAACTCAACTTTGGTTTTTAAATTTGAGTCCCGAACCTACAACAGATCCTAAGCGGGACTTGGTTCGAGCCAGGACACAAAAGTGATCTGAACCTTGACCCGGTTCTACTCTGAACCCTTAAGTTCTGGTGTGTTCGAATTTCAGGAATCCAGACCCGCACATCTCTAATTATAATAAAAATAACAATATGTATGTGTGCGCAAATCTAGAAGATTCAGATGCTCAGCACTCTGGCCAAGTAGCCGCATCAGCAAGTATATGGCTGTCATCCTTCCATATCTACCACAATTCTTAGTCATCACCTGACCAGATCTAGGTAAAGTTGTCTTTTCATTTCTATGCAAAAGGTGATTTGTGGTCATCTACTGTAGGAACAGCTTAGTTGGCCATCCAAAGCAAGGCCTGTATATATACCTTTAAACTAGGAATGTGCAGGCTCAGATAGGTTTGAATTTTCCCGCCAAGTTCAGATTTTTCCCGCCAAAAATCGGGTCTCAGAAAGAGGCAAAACGTCATCTTTCATGGACAAACATCATCTTCCATGGACTTTTGTCCAGGAATGATGATGTTTGTCCATAAAAGATGACGTTTTGCCTCTTTCTGAGACCCGATTTTTGACGGGAAAAATCCGAACTTGGCGGGAAAATTCAAACCTATCCGAGCCTGCGCATCCCACATTAAACTAAATCTCTAGATCCATGAGCATTACATGACCACTCCGACAAACCTATTCTACTGAAGGATAATTATGAATACTTAGGAGACGCATAACATACTGTATAACTGCTTCAGACCAATGTAAGAATTCAATAATTGCCATGGAAGATGTCTATGATGACAGAGGAGTGAATGTGCTTTGAACTTTATTCTGCAGACTGGCAGATTTGACAGACCGTGAATCATTCTGCCAGTCTCTCCCTTCTGATGATAAATTAGTAGCGAACAAATTGTACAGTACTTAAAGTAATCATCAAATCATACTGATTGTATAAAGAGAGCAAAGTAATAATGCACAAATGCGCTTCCTAGGGAGCAGTTTATTTCAGCTAACATACAGTAACATGATTGATTTTTCACAAATGTTTTTTCTTCTTTTAATGTAGAAATTATAAGACAAGGGGTCAACCTACGAAGCCTTGGAGAGAGATATAGTGGATGAAGATAAAGTATCAGCTAACCAGCTCCTAACTTTTGTTTGAAAAATGACAGTTAGGAGCTGATTGTTGGTACTTTATCTCCATCCACTTTATCCATACTTGCCTACTTTTGAAAACTAGTTTCAGGGAGATTGTAGTTGGTAGTAGAATGCGGAACGCGATGCGCTGTTAACGGGACCTGTCATGCTCTGCTCAAAGGGTGTGTCTAACTCCACCTGTGGGCGTATCTATTACCACTCAGGGCGTGTCTAACTCCATCTGTGGACGTATCTTTTACCACTCAGGTTGTGTCTAACTCCACCTGTGGGCGTATCTATTACCACTCAGGGTGTGTCCTGCACTGAACCAGGAGACTCAAGGATGCGGGGGGGATAGGCAAGTATGCCACTTACCCATACAGTGTCTAGAAGACGCACAACCCCCATACCCATACAGCGCTTAGCAAACACTCCCATACCCATAATCTAATCACCATGCACCCTCCCATACCAACAAAGTGACCAGCATACACCCCTCCATACCCGCACACTCACACAGTGCCAAGCATACACACCCCATACCAACACAGTGCCCAGTATATACCCTCACATATACCATACAGTGTCCAGCATACACACCCATTCAGTGCCCAGCATGCACACTCCATACTCATACAGTGCCCAGCATGCAAACCTCATACCCAGTGTTCGCAAATACGCGCTATAGCGCGTATTTTACCCGATGTCGGGCACTGGGGACCCACTTTTTTAAAGTTACCGGGTCCCCGGGGAAGCGCTGTGCTGTAGCCAATCCCAGACAGCTGGCTGCAGCACAGCGCGTCCCCCTGCAGTAACAGACACAACGCTGTCTGTTAGAGCAGCCAATGAGAGTCAAACAGACTCTCATTGGCTGCTGCTGTGGAAAGCCGTGCTGGGATCAAGTGTCTGATCCCAGCATTGGCACAGCATCCGTGCCTGGCGCTGGGACAGTGTTTTTGTTCCCAGCGCTGGGTAAGCCACTGCGGCGGGTACCTGGTGAAGGGACCGCCTGGTCCCATCCACCAGTGGCAGCGGGAGTAGCTTGGCTCCGGGTGTGAGCTAAGCGGAGCTCGCAGCCCGGAAGCCAAGTAGCGGCGGTCGGCGGCAGTTGTTTGGCAGTGGCCGTGAGCCAAACATGGCTCGCAGTCCAGTAGCCAATAGGAGGCAGACGCGACGAGCCAATCGCGACTCGCAGCATCATAGCCCCGCCCACTCGCAGCGTCTTGAATTATACGCGGCTATGTGGGAAACTTCAGTACCGACGGCGGAGAGAAGACCACCTGAAGAGCAGAGCGTCGCGGCAACAGTTCCGGCGGCCGCGCAAGAGGACAGAGGACGGCGTGATCAAGAGGGAAGAAAGGAAGAGGTGGCGCCGCTGGCCAGGATGGGCCAGCGGCAGAAGTATGAAGCTGAGGACCGAAGAGGACTGCGGGGGTGGGAAGAAAAAGAGCTATCGAAGATCCCCCCGCAGCCTCTTCCACCATGCGGGTAGGCGGCCTTGAGCCACCATTATTTATCCCTCCCTAGACCACCAGGGTTGTCGGGCACTAGGCCCGTGGCATAAATTCAAGCAATAGGCCTGTTGGTATATAGGTGGGCACAAGGCCCAGGCTACATAGGGGGCATTAGGCCCAAATGAAGGTATTTGCCCCACAAATAGGTGAGTGACCTGGGCATTAGGCCCAGGTCACTAAAGGCTAAAAAGGTTAGGCAGTGCATAGGTGGTCAATTATTGGGGGCACTGCAGAGGGGAGATTACTACTGGGGGCACTGCAAAGGGGGGTTTACTACTGGGGGCACTGCAGAGGGAGGACTACTACTGGGGGCACTGCAGAGTGGGGTTTACTACGGGGGCACTGTAGAGGGGGGATGACTACTGGGGGCAATTCATAGGGGGGGATTACTACTAGGGGTAATGCATAGGGGTGATGACTACTAGGGGTAATGCATAGGGGGATTACTACTGGGGGCAATGCATAGGCGGACTACTGCTAGTGGCAATGCATAGTGGGTCATCTACTGGGGCAATGCATAGGGGGACTAAAGGGCATTAATGTGCAGCATAATATGTAAAGGCCGGGGATGGCTGTGTGGCATAATTTGTAAGGGGCATTACTGTGTGGCATTAATGTGTGGCCTAATGTTTAAAGATCGGGCATGGCTGTGTGGCAAAATTGTAAAGACTGGGCATTACTGCGTTGCATAATGCGTAAAGGGCATTAATGTGCGGCATACTGTGTAAAGGCTGGGCATGGCTGTATGGCATCATTTGTAAGAGGTTAGGGGAGGTCTGAGAGTTATATAAGGAGCTCTAAAGCATAAATTATGATGGGACCCAGAAACGGTCAGGAAGGACCCCATTTTTTAAAAGTGGAGGGTCCCTGGGACCCACATATTTTGTCACTCACGGCGATCACTGCATACCCACACTTACAGTGCCCAGCATGCACACTCCATACCCATACAGTGCCCAGAATGCACACCTCATACCCGCACTTACACAGTGCCCATCATACACCCCCCATACCCATACAGTGATCAACATACACCCCCTATACCCACAAACTCACAGTGCCCATCATACAGCCCCATTCCCATATAGTGCCAGACACAACAGTACAGTAATACTTTACTATTCTACACTTGTAGCACAGGCACACAGCATCTGTCACAGCCCTGTGTCAGACACCAGCAGAGAGCAGGGATAACAGTAGAGCTTATTTCCCCTTCATGCCATAGACCTGGAAGTGATGTGAGTGAGGGCAGAAGTGCAGTTCATGCCCATTAAGGCCAGCTAAAGAAGTAAGTTGTCCCCACTTAAAGAAATAAGTTGTCCCCTCGCGGGCTCGATGCGCTCGCCACGCTTCAGGCTCGGTGGCTTGCTGTGCTCGCCAAGAGGTTATATTCCCCCTCTATGCCCACTTGGATGTTAGGGAATGACACTGGACACTGGCTGATGATGTCAGGGCCCTCTGCGTGAAGGGGATTTAGACTTTACCCAGGGAGAACTAAAGGAGAGGGTAAATACTATCCTCATTGTAGAAAAGTGGCGGCCATGTTGCTGAAGCTCTATAATTCCGGATACCTTTCTGTCATATGCTCTCTCCCTGGTGGCTGCCGGCAGCAATTGCAGCTAGAGAAGGTGCTCTACAGCAGGTTATGCCCGACAGCAGAGGAATGCGGGGGTCTAATTTAATTATCCGGGGCATCGTGAGACTGTGCCTTGATCCGGGAGTCTCCCGCAGGAATTGGGAGGGTAGGCAGGTATGACTTTATCTCTATCCAAAGATTAGGACATACACTCCTTAACCACAAAAAGTACAGACCCTCAATTCTTCCTTAAGGGGCCTATCCATTAGGCGACCTGAAAAATTGAATGTCTAGCGTTCAGTCCTTCAGGTCGCTGGGTGCGGTGCCCGCACTGAACGGCGTTCACTGAACGTCATTCAGTGTAGGAGCCTGACCTCCTATCTCTGAACATGGGGAACCTGACAATCGTCGTCAGGTTGACCAGCATGTTCCGGAGATAGTCGGGGTCGGCAAGAACCCAGCGTGCACGCGCATCGCTGGTCCTTGCCGGCTATCCATTACACAACTTTGTGAACAATGTGACCGAAACCTCCTGGTTTTGGTCGGATCCCCTTTATGTTTGCAAGTGTGTTTAACTATATCGTGTTTCACCTACACTGTCTTTCACCAAAATAAAGGCATATTTGGTATTGAAGTGGTGTGTTCCATTAATTACAGCCCTTTTCTTTTGTGTCTTTTTATATTCTGATTGTTGGAAGCACTTTGGCACACCCATTGGGAGAGCGCAACCCATTATGGGGTCCTTGTGGACGTGCTGACGCCATTAGTTGTTGTGGACATTCAGCTTTGTACACACAAGAAGTGATTTATATGGAGCGTACACACGGTCAGATTTGTCAGACTTGTCAGATTTGTCAGATGAACGACTGAACGATTAAACGATTTGAACGATTTGGACGATTTGACCAAAGTTTTGAACGATTTGAACGATTTGAACGATTTTTGACTGCATTAAAATGAATGGAATCGTCCAAGTCTGACTGCAAACCCATCAGATGTCAGATATCGTTATCTGACAAACGGGAACGCGCATCGTTGATCGTCCATCGTTCAGGCATGTCAGATATGAACGATTTTCCTTCAGATATGAACGACTGAACGATTTTAAAATCGTTATCGTTCATATCTGAAGGAAAAATCTGATCGTGTGTATGCACCATAAGTCAAAGGCCCTCATTCAGAGCCGCTCGTTAACAGCAGTACGCTCGTTGCATTCCGATGTTGACTAACCGCGCATGCGTCGGTGTTACGCTGCGCATGTGCGTACGGCAGATTGCGAGCTTTTTTTGACTCGTTCCTAAAATAGCGTACAGGAAGTGACATGTCAAATGTGATTGACAGAACAGGGCGTTTTAGGGTGTTGACGGGGGTGGAGATGGAAAAACGCAGGCGTGGCGAGGCGTTTTTGGGGCGTACATACATTAGCAGATGCGAGCGTAAAATGTGTTCGGACTGACTCATACGTCACTGGATGATCCTCTTTCACTTCAAAATGCTTGCACAGCTTAGGGTCTGGATTACTCGACCACATTGGCGATGGCCTTCTCCTCCGTCCCGGGACTCCTCGATGTTGTTGCGATTAATCGCGGGAGGGCAGAAAAGCAATTAGTGTTGTATTGAAAACCGGCTTGGTATGTGTTTGGAAAGCAGTTTTTTGGGATAGCACAAAACCGTACGCAGGTGGAACTCAGAGCTGCTAATGTCAGGATGACACAATCAATTTGCGTACATTTGTGGGGGTTTATTTTGGCCTCAATTTGGTGGTTAGGGCCTATTGTAACAATAATGTCATCATGTTTTAATTTTCTCACCATTTTATTTGTGCCTCTTGAATTTGCCTCGTTATATGAATTTTTAAACGTTCCTTAAAGAGCCCTTTTTTTTATTTTTTTATTTTTTATTTTTTGGCCAGTTTTTGCCTTTTGGGCCAGGATTAAATGTAACCCATTTGTACAATAATTTCACAATCCAATGTCAGATTTTTTGTTTCAATTTATTGCTCAAACAAATAAAAAAACAAATAAAATATTGGGGACATATTTTTTGGCCAAAGATATGTTCCCAAATCAAACAAATTGGCCCAACATAACTGTTGACATAAACATACAACAACAAAAAAAAAAACATTTCACAAGAAAGGAGAGGGAAGTTTTGACCAGAAAGGAATATGAGCCAAGCACAGAAGGATTGTGGGAAAAGTCACTATTGCTGTCACCGTTTTTTCACCCGTTTGGATGGGGGAGGGAGGGCGCCAGACCGGGTCCGGGATGTCATCGGGCTGGCCTGTCCAGAGGCAGATGTTGTGGCCTCTGGACTAGGCACAGGGCTAGGTACATTTGGAGGATTGGCTGATGTTGTGCCAGAGGTGGAGGATCCTGATGTTCCGGCAGGAAGGGAGGTCGGCTCCACCATGTGCTGGCGAACAAGCTGCTCCAGGGCATTGGCGATGCGGATGTTGGCCCTGGTATTTTCCGCCAGGGCCTGACCAATGGTCACGTTGGCCGCAGCATTTTGCTCCAGGGCCTCAGCCACCCGTACCAGACTGGCGTCCATCCTCTGCAGAATCTCCGTATGGAAATTCGATTTGAAATTGAGTTCTGTGAGGAGGGACACTGCCTGCGAGGGGGATTGCCCTGGACTGGCTTCTGCAGGGTCCTCAGCCAGATGTACTGGTTCATCCCCTGCCGAGCCAGCAGAAATTCGGCGGCCAAGGCTCCCCTCTGGAGCAGACTCATCCGCCTGTGTCTCTGTTAGGAAAAAAGAGAAAAGCCTCACATTAGAATCTACATATTGGCACAATAACATTTCTGAGTTGATGACATAAAAAGATTTACCTGGGACAACATGAGGAGCTGCAAGGTCTGGCATGTCCGTATCCATGTTGGACACGCCAAACACCTCCACAGGCTGCACACACCCCTGTGCCAGCTCTTCTAAATCCGTCAACTCCAATGACACAGGGGTGGGACCCCCACCTGTCCCCCTTGCATGCCTAGCCCTGTCCGCGAGTTTTTGCTTTAGGCGATATTTGAAGTCGCCCCATCTGTGGGAAAAAATGGAAGCCATTATCCTTTGGTTTAAAATGGTGTTTGTTTTTAGGGGGGGCAAGGGTTTACTTACCGCCGTTTGACATCCCGGGCTAGACGGACATAATCACCCACCCTATTGACAGCAACGGCTACCTCTTCCCACATTCTCCACTTCTGGCTTAGACTCATATTCCTGTCTGCCTGTGGCAGGATGTCCACACACTTCTGTATCAAAACCTCCATCTCCTTTCTTGTGAAATGTGGCTGCCTTTTTTTTTTGGCCGCTTTGGCCGGAATACTCGGCCCAGCAGCCTCTTCCATGTCATCCTCCTCACCTATTTGTGTAAATTTTCAGAATTCACAAAATCACAACTTGCCCAATCTTATGTTTCAAATTAATCATTGATACAAAATGCATGAAAGACTTACCGCCTGACTCTTGGGCATTGTTTCCCTGGTCTGTCGCCATGTCTGAGGTCCAAACAAGAAATACACCAGAATTTTAATGTGTTTTCGTGACGTATTTATACATGCGTCCTTATTTGGCGGCGCATCATTGATTGTGCGTCCCTATGATCCCTCCTTAATTTGTGCGGGAAACGAAACACTATTTATGGCTTGGTGTGTCTCGAGTAGAGGTGGCGTTTTTTATTGTTGGAGGTTACCTTGGCTGGAGTTTATTGATTGCGTATAAAGGAGTTGGCGGTTGGAGATTCTTTTGTTGGGTAGATTTGCGTTTTTATTTTCCATTCTCTTTGTTGGTTTATATTTTTTGGACCTCGTTTCTTGATTTGGTAAGTTTTGTGAAGTCTAACTTTTGATCAATTGTTGTTTCATTGTGTTTCTTCTTTTTTTTAAATTTTGGATCCATAATTTCTTCTATTTTGGTTTTTGATTTTTTTCCAACCAAAAGACCTTTTGATTTGGACTCTTATATATTTGCTCTTGGTAAGTCCATTTTTTATCTTGTATTTGCGAACTAATTAACGCATTTTTACTACTTACTCTTGTGACTTGTATTTGCGAACTAATTAGCGCATTTTTACTACTTACTCTTGTGACTTGTATTTGCGAACTAATTAGCGCATTTTTACTACTTACTCTTGTGACTTGTATTTGCGAACTAATTAGCACATTTTTACTACTTACTCTTGTGACTTGTATTTGCGAACTAATTAGCGCATTTTAAAATGCTTAATAATCATTTTAACTTTTTTGAGGTTTCCCTTTCGCTTTTTGTGCAAACATTTCAACCCATTTTGATGTACTGTGTGAAATGTCGTTTTGCTGTTTTGCCAAATGTGTGTTTCGCATATTTTAAGTTTGGTCTAGCACAAAATTTAGAAACAAAAATGCACAGAGTGAAATGTGTCAAATAATTTTTGTGTTTAATTTCAGTTTGGACGTATCATGACAATACCCCGGCATGTAAGCAGCAATGGATGGTATCATCAAGCTAAGTTGTTTTAATTTACTTTTGGGGTGGGTCAAAAGCCTTACATTGAAATCTTTGAATTTCAGGTAGATCTGGGGCGGATTGTTCTGACCATGCTCCCGGAAGCCGACCAACCTCAATCTCGTCCCAGGCGTAGGCATCGTAGGCATGCAAGGCCCCAGATATTTCGAACACGTGTCACCCTTTTTGGAATGCCCGATGATGAGGTTTTAAGACGCTACCGTCTACCTCCCAAAATCATCATAGACACTCTCTCATTAATAGAAAGTGATCTTGAGCGGCAAATTGACAGTCCAACAGCAATACCACCACTTACGCAATTTATGGCGGTGTTACATTTCTGTGCCTCAGGATCGTTTCAAACAACGGTGGGAATAGTGGCGGGCATCTCCCAATCCTCCTTTTCCCGGATCCTGAGGGCAGTGATGGAGCCACTTTTCAAGCACCTCCATCATTTTATTCAAATGCCTTTGGATATGGGTGCCCTTAGTGTGGCCAAGGCCAATTTTTACCAAATAGCTGGCTTTCCACACATCATAGGGGTTGTGGATGGTACTCACATACCACTTCAGCCTCCAGCACGGCTGGAGGCCATATTTCGAAACAGGAAACACTATCACTCCATGAATGTAATGGTGGTATGTGATGCCTCCCTCCAGATCCTGTCCCTGAATGCTAAATTACCCGGAAGTGCACATGACTCCTTCGTCATCCGGCAATCAGGGATATGGCACAAATTAAACAACCTACAAGCTGGTGATGCGTGGCTTCTGGGTAAGTGGAGACCTTTAGTACATAACAATGTTAAGCTTGATACACAGTGTTCCTGATGTTGTCTATTCTTTTTCACAAGAGACAGTGGATATCCTTGCATGTCCTGGCTGCTCACTCCTTATTTGGCTCCCACACCAGGCCCACAAAGTGCGTATAATTCCGCACTTACAGCCACCAGGCAAGTGGTGGAGCGCTGATTCCGATGCCTCCACCGCTCTGGTGGCGAGCTCATGTATTTGCCGGATATGGTGTCGAAAATTGTGGTCCTGTGTGGGATATTTCACAACATCGCCATAAGGAGTGGTGTCCCAATGCAGCCAGAGGATGCCTTACCTGAGGATGGCCCCCCCGAGGTTGGTCGGAGGTCAGTATGTGGGGGGGCCATACGCGATGATGTGGTGGCCAGATTTTTTAGGTAAGTTTTAACAAAACAACAGTGTTTATACCTAATGTGTTTGGGTTTGTTTGCGAACCTCTAATTTTTTGTTGTTTTTTTCACCATCTTCTGTTTGTTCACATAATCTTTGGCACTCCAACGCTCACTACTTCCTGCTACCCTTACCAAACCTGGATCTGGACATTTTGGGAATATATTATGGAACCCATATCGCAACGCCATGTTTGTGGAATCATGTTGGCATGGTCCTTCGTCAACCAGTTCTTGATTTGTTGTTTTTGGTTTGTTTTTGTTTGGTATGTGTTGTATTTGAGATTATCACTGTGTGTTTTTTTTGAGAGTGACCACTTTGATTTATCAGTTATGTTGTGAATAAATGTTTGTAGAGTGAAATGTTCTTCCTTTTTTTGGACGTTACCAGCAAGTGTAACCAGGTTCACACACGGTACATTTGACTAAGGGGTAATCCAGTACTGTCACCAGTTGAGCTAAAATGAAATATGTTTTCAGGTTCAAAACCCACACCAAAAGGAAGCCTGTACAATCATTTGGCTTTGTAAGATTGGCCTAAGCAGCTTGCACACCAACTAGGAACCTGTAAAATGTAGAAATATCTAATTGACACTACACCCAAAAAGGGAAATGACATTGTGACTGTTATGTGTTTCTTGTGGCTGTTTTACATACAAATACAAAACACAATCTTACTTTAAAAAAATGGAAATCCTTGCAGGAACAGTCTACTTATGTCAGGGTAAACAATCTTTGGGTTTGAAAAAACGAATTAGCCAGAACGTATGTTTGAAAAATACAATTTATTTTGAAAAAGAAAAACCAAAAAAAAAACTATTGACGAAGGATGCCAGACAGACGGTCAAGGGCCACGAGCACCCCAATTATATGTTGGCGCATCTGGGCCACACAGTCTTGTACTTCTTGACGACGCCTCTGTTCCTCTGTGGGTGAGAAAAGTGTGTGGATTAATACAACAATAGGGAAACCACATTAAAAATTAAAAAAAACAACGAAATCACTCCAAAAAAAAAAAAGAAAAAAAAAATGAAATGGGGGCTGCAAAAAATACAAGGCCTATGTACAAATTCCCCCAGGTGTGATATGTGTATGTTGAAATCAGCAGGAACAGGTAAAGGCAATCTGCTAAATCACCAAAAGTCGACCCAAAAACCCCGAATAAAGGAACGACACATGATTACATACAAACAGTTTGTGCTTAAAAAAAAGGCTAAAGAAAAACATACCGGTTGACAAAACGGCCGGTCCGGAAGTCCCACCATCGTCCTCCTCGGAGGACCCTCCATTCCCCAAAGAACGGGGTGGGGTTATTACGGACTCCGGGGAGGGGGTAATTGGAAGAGGGGTGGTTGGAGGAGAGGGGGAAGTGGGACGGAGGGGAAGGAGGCCCAACATTTCCGGGAGAGGGTCTTGGAAGGCTGGGGAGGAGTGGGGAATAGGGGAATTATTGGGGGTGGAGTGTTGGCTGGGGGTTGGGGAGAGTGGGCGTGACCGCCGTCTGGCCGCACGGTGACGGCGTAGTCTTGGCTGTCCCCCTAAAAGATGTCAAACAAATTGTGGTTAGTTTCAGCACAAATCCTGGCCAAAAAACAATTTAAAATCACCCCCCACCAACAAAAAACATGCAAATATGAGGAGAATGAATAATTATGAAATAGAGGGAAAACATGGCCATGCAAATATGAGGAGAATGAAAAATTAAGAAATAGAGGGAAAACATGGCCAGGCAAATATGAGGAGAATGAATAAATAGGACAGACATGAAAACATGCACACGCAGTTTGGGCCACAAAGACAAACATGAAAAACAAAATACATAAAACTTACTTTCTAAAATGTGCATGCGAAAGCATGCCAGCAAGCGGGGCGTTCGCCGTTGCAGGTCCGACCACCTGCGCTCCAGCTGGCCGATGTTGCGGCGTGAGCCGAAGGAGCACAGGCGGGCCCGTGCCTCTGCATATGCGGAACGCTTCTGCCGGTTGGTGATGGGTGGAGGCTGGCTGGTGATACGCCTATCTATCACCTCCGTTAGCACCAGCAGCTCGCACCTGGTGAATGCGGAGGCTCTCATGATGGCAATGGTGTTTTTCCTAAAAATCATTTTTGATAAAGTGGCCAAAAAATTACTGATTGGCTAATGTATTTGGGAAATTAACAGGAGCAATTCTATTGGTTAGTGTATGAGTCATGTGTTCGACAGGGCCAGAAATCTCTTGAGAGTTATGATAGGCTTGATGCAGTGACATGCGTAAGCAAATTTAATAAAGAAATGAACCCCGGGAAATATGTGGGGATCCAAAGCAATAGAACAATTGTTTAATTGTGGGTAACATGTTTTTGGAGCAATAAAAGCGAATGTTTAAGCCGTACGTATTCTGCGGGAAAACACAAACACGGACAAGAGTAAAGTTTCTTGCATTGTGTTGAAAAAAAAAAAAAAAAAAGCTAATTGATACATTGATTGGCATGATACGATTGATGGAGGTAGGCAGAATAAAGGAGCAGGTAATCGACATCTGACAAGGCCACTTCCGGTTTATACTTGTGCGTGCGTTCCCTTCAAGCCATTTCGGGGATGTACGCTCGCTATTTCGCACGCTCGTTAGTTAGAGGAGGGGTCGTCAGAGTTTGGGGAGGATTTTTAGATGCGTTCGAAAATACGAGAGAGCCCTTGAATTTAAATATTTTTGTACATACGCC
Source organism: Taudactylus pleione (assembly GCA_031769625.1). Taxonomy (NCBI): domain Eukaryota; kingdom Metazoa; phylum Chordata; class Amphibia; order Anura; family Myobatrachidae; genus Taudactylus; species Taudactylus pleione. Next base: position 9,830,371 of record JAUIMM010000099.1, read on the forward strand.
TAACGTACGTTCGCCCGCTTGCGATTGGGTCTGAATCAGGCCCAAAGTGTACAAGCTGTTTTAAAAGTGTTATAAAAAAAGTTTTTATACAGTATTATACAGTGCAAGGAATGGCCTTGGGCCTTGCTTGTTGGATGCCTGTGGTGTAAAGGTATACTTACAGGCGATCACACTGTGGAGACATTGAAGACTGAGAGCTCGTCATATACAGATATTAACTCAGGTGGTTTAAAGGAGGCCCAAATAGGGGAGACAAAGATAGCTAAGATAAGCAATATTACAAGATTTTCAAATGTGCACTAAATATATATTTAATTTAAATGGATCGTGTACAGTACAGTGCAGGATAAGGGTTTTGTTTGTGTGTGAACATATATATATATATATATATATATATATATATATATATATTAGGGGTATGTACCGGCCACTTTTCGTGTTTTGGATCTGGATCTTTCTTCGTGTTTTGGATCTGGATTGGTTTTGCCAAAACTACCTTTCCATGTTTTGGGTTCTGGGTTTTGTGTTTTGGATCTGTATTTTTGGGGAAAAAAAGCATAAAAACAGCTAAAATCAGAATTTGTTTTTTTTTTGTTCCTACGCTATTATTAGCCTCAGTAACATTAATTTCCACTCATTTCCAGCCTATTCTGAACACTTTACACCTCACAATATTGTTTTTAGGCTAAAAGGTTGCACCGAGGAAGCTGGATGACTATGATAAGCAACATAAGTGAGCGCCACAAACACGTGGCCCATCTAGGAGTGGCACTGCAGTGGCAGACAGGATGTCAGTTTGAAAAATTAGGCCCCAAAGAGCAGAGCCGTAACTAGACTTTTTGGTGCCATGTGCAAGAAAGAGCATTGGCGCCCCCCTCATTTTTCAAAGGGACATAATGCACCCAAAAAAGGGCCATGGCTTCATGGGGAAGGACCAGGGAAGACATAGGAGAGGCCAGGAGATGCTGGAGATGAAATAAGAGGAAGATACAAGCAAGAATGATAATAAACAGAAGTTTGACGGGCCCAAACAGCACCCCCTGACCTGTGGTGCCCTGTGCGATGGCACTGGCCGCACTACCCTAGCTACGGCCCTGCCAAAGAGTACATAATGCAAAGAAAAAAAAGAGATGCAAAATGGAATTGTCCTTGGGCCCTCCCACCCACCCTTATGTTGAATAAACAGGACATGCACACTTTAACAAACCAATCATTTCAGAGCCAGGGTCTGCCACACGACTGTGGCTGAAATGATTAGTTCGTTTGGGGCCCCACAAAACAAGCTGGCAATTAATCTGTCCCATCTGCCTGGAAACCCCCACACCATGACCACAATAGAAATAGTAATGTAATAGAATTTTACTAGTTCTGCATGTTCTTCACAGTATCACAAATGAAATAATTAGTACCACCTGTGCAACTTTTAACATGTATCAGTCAGTAATAAATAACCTGTGCACCAACTAGGAGATCTGGAAAACATTCACTGTTAGGGATGTGTTGCTATAGAGCCCAATATATACATATATGTCCAGGGCAGTGCTAGGTTATTCTGCTGCTCCCCCAAACTCCCGGACTTGCTCCAATGCTCTGGAATGGTGCCCACATCTAAAATAAAAACATTCAGCTCAGACAGGATGGCCCTACTGCTGCATTTAATGGGTTACAGTGGTTGCTGGAATTATGACACACAATACACTTTGTATAACGCATATTAAAGCTCATTAAGTGCTAATTCTACCCTCTTCATGGACTGGCCACACTCACTCTAAAATCAAGCATTTGGGAACCCCCCTCTAGAAATCCTGCATTTGCCACTGTGTCCCTGCACAAACTGGCTCTACAGAGGCAAGATGTCGTCCTCATCCTCCTCATCCACCTATTCCTCACCCTCTTCAGTGTTGTCCTCATCCTCACAGAGTATTAGTTCATCCCCGCTGGAATCCACCACCACAGGTCCCTCTGTACTTTCTGGAGGCTGGTCTTCCTGGAAGAATTGATAATTAATTTTGATGAACATCATCTTCTCCACATTTTGTGGAAGCAACCTCCTACGCCTTTTGCTGACAAGGGGCCTGATTCAGACCCGGTCACAAGCACTGAGCGCTCGCAACCGGGTCGATGGTGGCCCAGAGCGCATGCGCACGACGGAGCCGGCTCCGTCGTGCGCATGCGCGAGACCCGGATAGCGACTCCGGGTCTCGCACCAAAGGGGGGTGCTGTCGATGTTGAGTGACAGCATGCCCCCTTTGGTGGGCGGGCCAGGGGGGGGTGGCTGGCCAGACGAAGGTGTTACCATGTGAACGCCTACCATCTTGGGGCGGCCCCACTCACATCTCTAGTGATGTCAGTGGGAGAGCTTTCGGCGCAAGTCCGATGGTCGCGATGGTCTTGACCATCGCGACCATCTTCCTGGCCGCTCACCCACAGCTATGCGAGCGGCCAGGAGGCCGTTCTAAAAAAAGAAAAGACCGGCCCTGATTCAAAGCGAGCGCTTGGTCAGCGCTTGGTCAGAGCAACCGGCTCTGAATCAGGGCCAAGGTTCCCGGCTGCACTAGAAACTCTTTCGGAGTACACACTGGAGGGGGGGCAACTTAGGTAAAATAGAGCCAGTTGTACAGGGGCCTCCAAATTTCCTCATTTTCCTGCCAGTACAGGTACGGACTGTCTGACATGCCTACTTGGATGATGTCACCGATGTAATCCTCCACCATTCTGTCAGTGGTGACAGTATCATATGCAGTGACAGTAGACATGTCAGAAATTGTTAGCAGGTCCTTAAGTCCGGACCAGATGTCCAAACAGGTCCTTGACTTATGACACAGGCGCACACTTGGCGTTGCTACTTTGTTGATGCACGTGCGGCTACAGCGCACACAAACAGAAAAAAAATAATTTTTTTTTACACTTGGAGGGAGCACCCCTGATGGACAGAGCACCCCCTGGACAACACTACAGCACCCCCTGGACAACACTACAGCACCTCTTTAGGACTACAGCCTTTATGGGACACTGCACACAAACACAGAAAAAAATATTTTTTTTATTTTTTCCGGCACTTTGGGGGTTACACCACCCTTCAACAAACCAGCCAGCCGGCCCTTGATTTATGACAGAGGCGCATGCTTGGCGCTGCTACTTTGTTGATGCACGTGTGCCTAGAACGCACGCAGTTCACAAACACAGAAAAGAAGATTTTTTTATCTTTTTTAGAGTGCACTTTGGGGGTTACACTACCCTTTAACAGATTTATGACACAGGCGCACTCTTGGCGCTGCTACTTTGTTGATGCACGTGTGCGGCTACTGTGCACACAATTCACAACACAGAAAAGAAGATTTGTTTATTTTTTTTGGAGTGCACTTTGGGGGTTACACCACCCTTTAACAGACGAGCCAGCCGGCCCTTGATTTATGACACAGGCGCACGCTTGGCGCTGCTACTTTGTTGATGCACGTGCGGCTACAGCGCACCCAATTCACAAACACAGAAATAAATAATTGGTTTTTTGCACTTGGGGGGAGCACCCCTGATGGACAGATCACCCCCTGGACAACACTACAGCACCCCTTTAGGACTACAGGCTTTATGGGACACTGCATAACACAGCCCAGCCAGCCCCTATAGACTTTTGGAGTGGACACAGCCCCTATGGACAACTGACTGCACAACACAGCCCAGCCAGCCCCTATGGACAACAGCAGCACAACACAGCCCAGCCAGCCCCTATGGACAACAGCAGCACAACACAGCCCAGCCAGACCCTATAGACTTTGGAGGAGTGGACACAGCCCCTGTGGATAACAGCAGCATAGTACAACACAACACAGCCCAGCCAGCCCTAACTCCCACCCTCCCTCTTCACTGTCCACAGCCGGATTGAGAAATGCCGCCATCGCGCCACCAAATGCCGCCATCACGGGGACCTTTTATAGAATCCAAAACCCGCGAGATCCGGAAGCGGGATGATGACATTTTGCCTCGATTTTAGATCCGAGTCAGGCGGGAAAACTCAAGCCTGACTTGGACCTGACTCGGATTGGGGGGGCTCGGAGGGGTTCGGATTCCATAAATCCGAACCCGCTCATCCCTAGTATATATGTGTTTGTGTACACTGTACAGTATATGTGATAGTGTGTGTATACTGTATATTTGTGTTAATTTGTATATATGTAAGTGTTAATGTGTATGTGTTAATGTGTATATATGTGTGATATACAGTATATAATATATATGTTTGCTATATATATGTATGTCTAATAAACACACACATATGTGTATATAATATATATATATATTTATATTAGAACCCCCCCCACCCAAAAATCTTGCGTTTGCCGCTGCCCTTGTTCAATACAATTTTTCTTTTGATATGCCGCTGGAAGGAGGAGGAGCCGCGGCGCGCAAGTAGCAGCGCCAGCCAGACCTGGAGGAGAGGAAGCCAGAAGGAAGGAGAACTGTTCATGAAGATAAGGTAAGCCATGACTCATGAGACTTAGCAGTAGCCCGGAAAGGGGACCCAGGGGCCCTGGCTATTTTATCATTCCCGGGCCCCACAATTTCTGATGGCAGCAGTAAGTCTTGGTAACATTATCCCTAACAACCTCCCTAATGTCTGTTTACAGTATGTTCTAGCAGCACCTCCACAAGCAAGGCCACCTCTTTTCTATTAGATGTATAAAAATTTAAAAAACTCCTCCAGATCAAATATGTCTTTTAGGAACTGAAGAACTTGATCCTAGATTGATCTTCCCTCATATTTTTTTTTAAGAATAAAAACATTCAAATAAATAAATAAATTAAAAACTAATCAATCATTCCGTCCTTTCCCTGTCTTCAGTCCATAAACATATTCCTTGTCCGTCGGGCCTCTCACCTAGTTAAGAAAAACATGCTTGGTTTTTAAGCTTCCTAGGGGTCGTACAGTTTATTACACTGCCATCCTGTCTACCACTGCAATGCCACTCTGTGCCATGCTGGAAGCTGAACTGCCAAATGTCGCCTAGCTTAGCCAGCCAGCTAGCTGGATACAACCTTTTGGCCTAAACTAAATGAAATCAATATTGTGAGCTGTGAGGTGGTCAAAATTGACTGGAAATGTCTGAAAATAAATGTTATTGAGGTTAATAATACTGTAGGAACAAAAACAGGCCCAAATTATGTGATTTAAGGCTGTTTTTATGATTTTTACAGATCCAAAACCAAAACACGCAAAAGGTGGTTTTAGCAAAACCAAATCCAGATCCAAAATGCAAGGATATACAGATCCAAAACCAAAATACGGGGGTCGGCGCACCTCACTAGATTACAGAGATCAATATCTACGTCAATAATAGTACCACTGGGACCATCTCATATAGACTGTCCACACATATGAAGAAACATTACAGACATCGAGCAACCAATGCTGGCATCTAATACAAGCTATTTCCAGTAAACATCGACGTCACTTTGGGTCACGGAGCCACGAGCCGGAAGTGACCATCAGATAACATCAAATATGGGCATAAAAGGCAGCACTAAGCACTGATGGACACAAGCCTTGAAGAAGAGACGGGGATGCCTCAAAACATGTCGGCAGTGATCTATCAGTGCCATACATTAACTTACCTTATTTCTGTCGGACGAGTCACCTGTCTGGACATTTTTTATAATTGGGAGCCAATACATGCTGTATCCGGGACACTCTATAGTATTACAAACACCTGTGGCTCCACACCTCCGAGATGGGTACGATCCTACCAATTTTCACTGTTACCTGTTTGCAGTGAAGAAATATTTCTCCCCCGCAGATTTTGTATGAACATCGTCACTTTCTTTGGGATATTTAAACTTTGACCCTCAGATGTGCAATAAGTTTTCTCAGCCACATATAAATTATTGTCATTTTGTATGTATCCATGTTAATACGATAATAAATCTGTTCCATTATCAAAGATATCATAGAAGTGAGTTTTTTTTGCACACTTTGAATCTCAGGGCTCAGCAGAGTAAGCGCCACGCACACAGCTATACCACCCTTTTTCTACATCCCTTCAAGCCACCGTCTACAAGGCAGTGTTTGATGGGCACGATTGACGCGCTTTTCTTCCTCATTTCCATCAGAGCAGCAGGGATCTGACGAGCTGTTTGGAATCTGTCCTGTTTGGAACACACTCTGATAAATTTGTCCTCCTGTTTTGTGGTCACACAAGCTTATCCAGGTCATGGGCGATCACGTACACTGTTGTTTACGGCGTATCTCCTGGGGGGGATGCAGTCATATTGCCGGCAGATGGGATGCCGGACGTCGATATACCGACGCCCAAATCCCACCGCACGGCAATATGCAGACGCCGATATCCTGAAGGTGAACAGGATACCGACGTCAGCAACTTGAACAGCTGGAATCCTGATCGTCCAGATGGGTAAGTAACTGGCTAGCCACCCACGGGGGGATTAGGGTTAGGCACCCCCCAGGGAGGGAGAGAGTTAGGTGTGGGAAGGGGGGGTTAGAGTTAGGCACCATCAGGGGGAGGTTAGAGTTAGTCACAATCAGGGGGAGGTTAGAGTTAGGCACCCCCTAGGGAGGTTAGGGTGGGAAGGCGGAGGTTAGGGTATTTACCTACCACTGTCGGGATTCTGCACCATGCGGGTTTCTAGTGTCGGGATTTTCAACCGCGTCATATCCTCCTAAGGGTACACCACGCTACCAAGAGAAACCTTCTCCAGGCAAGCAATTGCACGCAAACTATGCCCCACGTTTCTCAAAGTTTTTTTCCCATCCCTATACCTGTTGGTAGGAAAGATGGGTTAGCCTGTAACAACTGACTAAATTTAGGCCATGTATAGACCTGTCTATGCACTACAAAGAGAAACATAACAAAGATCCCAGCAGCTTACAACTAACGGGGATACAGATAGTACCGGTAAATTGGAGAGGGGGTGATTTCTCTAAAAAAATCATCAAAGAAGAATTAAGATGATAACACTCAAAACTATTACACCCCATGGCCTAAATGTAGACAATGAGGTCAAGTCAGTCATTATAGGCTAACCCATCTTTCCTACCCACAGGCATCATGTTATGGAACTTGTACCAAAGTATAGGGATGGGACATCCTGCCACCCAGCCTTAATGGGTCCAGTACAAGCCCTATTAGCCATACCAGACAATTTATCTATACACTATCCACAGACATTATACCACCCCCCAATGGAAGTTCAGGTTGTCCCCCAAATAGGTCGCACCTGCCGACCTGCATTAGCAGATTACCCAGACCCTATAATACCCAGATTCTACATCCTCAAATTCAAGATGCAATATGTGTTAAAGAGATAACTTAAAACGTATCTCAAACCATCAATTTAATTTAACTTAAAACAAGAATTAAAATCCAGACACAACATGAAGGAATGTAGAATGTGGGATGATTATCAAATACACCCCAAAAAAGAACCCCAAGAGGTTCTTGTGGTGATGAGCCCACAGCAACATCTCCCTCACAGTGCCCTTTCCCTAAATGTGAGAAGGCAATATGTATGTTTAAGTAGGGACAGGGATAGACCACAGGCTCCTTTCCAGCCTGATCACGATCCATATATATAGCCAGACACACCACCCTACAATTTAATCACCTTAGTAAAAAAAACATCACAACTGGCAAGATAAATACCCACAGCAAAGATGGCCACCATTCACCCACTCCCTGAGGAAGGCCAGCAAGGCAGACACGTGATACAGTTCATCCACTACCATCTACCATTATACCCATGACAAAGAGAAGCACCGACGTACCTAAGTCTCCTCGCCGCCCGGTCACCCAGCGAATGGAGCGTGCAGTACAGCCTCCGGAACCTGATATACCCTGAACGCGACCATGGGAAGGATCACGCGGGCACTCGGAAGTGTGAGTATTACTGTGGGGACCACGCTGGAGAGCAAGCCACTCATCCAGAATATGGTCCGGGACATTGAGACGACCAGAAGAATAGAAGAGGACGCTACACGGATTAGGTGAGGCCTCACCAAGACTTTTTTTTGCATTACCGAGACTGACTTTCATCTCACTACGTGACATCACCCACCGCTGTTCATGGCCAAAAGTGGAGCTGAGGGATGCCCACCTACCACAGTTGGAACATCTACATTGGGACTGATCATCCCAGATATATATAATAATACTTGCTCAACACTTACCCCTTCGCCTACCAGATTACGGGACATGCACACAGAGATCTAATACACAGTCCCTCCCCTTTGTATACCCGAGAAATCCTGGCGCACTGTGACTCCCAATAAAAGGATTTTAATACACAATTTACCGATTATTGTCATTCTTATATAACTATAGCTGCAGAGATTCATTAAACCACAGATATGCATTATCCAACACAGGTGCAGATATAATTATTAATCTTATAATTGTACAGTCAGGATATTTAAGAGTAATTATTGATTTTAATATTTGTAATTTTTATTTGTCACTTTTTTGTCTTGTTTGTGTGAGGAACACCTTCATCCACTTACTAAGGGGGTAATATCTCCAACCCTTATTTTATAATAAATTAATAAAGAATATGTTTTAATTCCTACAACAAAACATAATACATCAGAATATTTATATTGTTTACACTAGCGTGTCCCCAAAACAGAACCTTTCCTTTTTCTTTTACAGTCTGCGAAACCTTCCCAGTGTTTACTATGCCTACCAAAAGTCAGGGGTACACCTCCAACATCATTTAATTCATTACTTTAGGACAGGGCCGGATTAACGTCTGTGGGGGGCCCTGGGCAACAAACATGTGGGGCCCCTTTTAAATATGGATGAAATGGGGACCATATCTCTCGTAAGCGGTACATTGACAAACAGCGCTAAGCTAAGCTTAGCACTGTTTGTAAAATACTGAAAGGACATTTAGCGAGTGACATAACCCCTTTAGCCCTGTCTCCCCAGAGAACACAAACTTCATGCACACACAAGAAAAAAGCACACAATATACACCCACAGGAAAAACACACACATATAGCCACCCCCATAAAATACCAGTTGCACAATCTTATCCACATTACACTGCACATAGTGCCCATGATTCACATTACACCACATAGTACTAGTGCCCCTTATTCATGTTATGACACACAGTAGTGCCCCTTTTACACAATGCCTACAGTAGTGCTCCATATACACAATACACACAGCAGCAGTGCCCCTTATGCAATGCCCCCAGTAGTGGTGCTCCTTATGCAATGCCCCCAGTAGTTTTGCCCCTTATGCAGTGCCCCCAGTAGTGGTAGTGCCCCTTATGCAATTCCCCCAGTAGTGGTAGTGTCCCTTATGCAATGCCCCCAGTAGTGGTGCCCCTTATGCAGTGCCCCCAGTAATGGTATTGCCCCTTATGCCGTGCCCCCAGTAGTGGTAGTGCCCCTTATGCAGTGCTCCCAGTAGTGACAGTGCCCACAGTGGTAGTGCCCCTTTTGCAGAGCCCCCTATGCAATGCCCACATTAGTAGTGCCCCCTTTAGTAATGCCCCCTATTCAGGGCCAATGCAAGGTTTCTCGGCACCCTAGGCATTTCTTCAACCTTGCGTCCCTCACACCCTTGGATAGCTACATAAGCCCTTATGCAGTGCCCCCAGTAGTGCCCCTCATACAGTGCCCCCAGTAGTGGTCCCCCTATGCAGTGCCCCAGGTAGTGATCCCCCTATGCAGTGCCCCTTATATAATGCCCACAGTACTAACCCCCCGGTGCAGTGCCTCCAGTAGAGGTCCCCCCGATGCAGTGCTCCCTGTAGTAGCCCCCCCAACAGTGCCCCAGTAGTAGTTCCCCCCAGTACCCCATGTAGTAGTCCTCCCCCAGCAATGCCCCCACTAGTAGTCCCCCACCTATGCAATGCTCCTTGCAGTAATCCCCACCTATGCAGTGCCCTCAGTAGTGGTTCCACCAGTGCAGTGCCCCTAGTAGTGGTCCCACCAGTGCACTGCCTCCAGTAGTAGTCCCTTCAGCAATGCCCCCAGTAGTAGTTCCCCCAGCAGTGCCCCCAGTGGTAGTCCCCCCAGCAGTGCTCCCAGTAGTAATCCCCCCAGCAGTACCTCCAGCAGTGATCCCACGGCCAGACAGACAAAAACGTAAAAAAAACCCTCCACTTACCTTAATCCCCGCTCTGGCGTCAGCTCCTCTGTCCCCCTGGGCCGGCACGCTCTGCATGATGGGAGAGACGTCATGACGTCTCTCCCATCACCCACTGCAGGAGCTGGAAAATCGAGCTCATGGGTGAGCTCCAGCCCGGCTCCGGCAGTGGGCGCAGCAGCCAATGAGAGTCTGTCTGACTCTCTTCGGCTGCTGAGACAAACATACATCTGCCGGCGGCGGCGGCTGTTTGTTACTAGTAGTGTAGTGTGGGCTGCACTTATGTGCTGTACACACTACACATTATTCCAGAGGTGCCTTGCATTGGCCGGCGCTCTTAGGCAGCTGCCTAAGTTTGCCTAGTGGTAGCACCGGCCCTGCCCCTATGGTAGTGCCCCCATTAGTAATGCCCCAGTGGTAATTACCCCTGTAGTAGTGCCACCTGTGTATATGCCCCCAGTAGTAGAGCCCTTAATAGTAATGCTCCCTGAGTAATGCCCCCAGTAATAGTGCCCCCAGTAGTAGTGCCACCTATAATGAAGCCGCTTTCACACAAATAAAACCACCTAATACTCTGCCGCCCTCTGGTCCGCTGGCTGCTCCTCTGAACTATGGGAGAGACATCATGACTTCTCTCCAATAGTGCACTGTGGGAGCCGAGGGCAGCCTCCGGTTAGCGCTGTGGGGTGGGAGCCGGCCCGGGCGCCCAATGGCGACAAAATCTTAGCAGGCGCCCGGCAAACAGAGTCTCCCTGCGGCACCGGGGTTAGGTGGGCTGGGGGAGACGGAACTGGTACCATCTCCTGTTCCTTAATGTGTGGGGGCCCAGAGAAGACTGCCCCTGTTGAACTGGCCCTGCTTTAGGCTTTTCCTTAAATATTTAAAAGATTACCGATTGGGGCCTGTACTCAATTTGAGCCGAGCCGCGATACTTTTTCGCGGCCCGGACTTTTCGCCTACTTCGCCTGTTTTGTAGGCGGAAAAGTATCGCGACCGTGCCGGTTTTACCCCGTATCCAATATGAAAGTACGCGAAAATGGGACCCGGAAAAACTTGAACAGGCGGAAAGTACTGTCAGATTTGGGGAAATCAGCCTGACACCCCCTAAAAGATGCTCTGACATGGGGGTTCCCTATGGTACCCCCCGATTTGTCTTACTGAAGGTATTTGGTGTTTTTAAATGGGCTCAATAGCTGCTAAATAGCGTTTTTCTATACGTGATGCAGAATAGTATTCAGGAGTATTTTTTCCAGAAAATAAGTTATCCCAGCAAATTTGGGGTACTTGAAAATGGGGGTCAGCATATTTAAAAGTTGCTAAAGTGAAGTTGCGAAAATCGTAAAAAATCCACCTTCCGCAAGCACCTGCAATAAAAAAAACACCTGGAGCATACTTGGGGACACCCCTAGAGTCAAGTTTGCTAGTTTTTAACTTTGTACCCCAACATTTTTTTTTTCACCCCCTTTTTCAAAGTAATTTTTTGGGGTGTACTTGAGTGTTTTTTTTTATTTTTTGACACAGTTTACCTTTGGGGGACTGTCTAAAGGCTGCACGGGGGTTCCCGCAACGTTGCACCCCAAAACCCCAATTCTGCACTTTTTTCCGCCTGATATTCATAGGCGAAACTTTTCTGCCTATTACATTGCATTGACTCTCCGCCTAGGCGGAAAGTCTTTCAAATTGAATACGGAGTATAAGCCAAACAGGCGAAAATTATGTCATCGGCGAAAAAGTATTGCGGATCCGGACTTTTCGCCTCAAATTGAATATGGGCCTTATATACTACTATTTTTTGCTACGAGTTTATATTGCAGATCAGTGCTCGCAGTGTGCCGGTATGCAACGGTATGACATACCGGAACTTCAGGCACTAGTCATTTTTTTTTTTACACAGAGCTGACTGCGGAGGTGTGAGAGTGCAGAGTGACAGGTTACTCAGACACACTGCGGAGCCCTGCTGTGCCACCCCTCCCTCGCCGATGGTTACAGCTAGACCCCCCTCGCTGATACCCTCACAGCCAGTTACCAGCTGGGCCGGTCCCATTTTCAGCACTTTGGGCCTCCCGCTGGTCCCTGCAGAATGGCACTGTCTGGTCAGTAGGAATAATGCAGACGCCTGGCCCCAACCCCTTTCTGTGTCTCTCTCCTCCCCTGCCTGCTTTCTGAGCCTGCCCCTGGGAGGATATGCTATTACCCAGCACTGCAGCACAACTGGCCCCAGCAGTAACCTCACTGCCTTTAATGCCGGGCTCACGTTTCCTCCTGTCCCCGGCACCTCTCCAACTCTAAAACCCGGCACCTCCTTCTCCTATCCCTGCCTACTCCTCTTTACCTGGCTCCCATCTGCTCCTGGTCCCGAATTTTCTCCACTCCTAATGGTGCATACACACGGTCAGATTTTTCTTCAGATCTGAACGATAACGATTTCAAAAATTGTTCAATCGTACACATCTGAAGGAAAAGCTGACATATCTGAACGATGAGCGTTCCCGATGATCTGATAATGATATCTGACATCTGAAGTGTTTGCAGTCAGTTTTGGATGATTTCAGTCATTTTAATGCAGTCAAAAATCGTTCATAGTTCAAATCGTTCATCAAATCATTCAGATCGTTCAATTGTTCATCTGACACATCTGACCGTGTGTATGCACCTTTAAGGTGCATACACACAACGATTTTTTGAACGATTATCGTAAACGATATCGTTTATCGTTCAATCGTTGTTCACTTTCTGAGTTAAGGGGCCTATCCATTAGCAGATAAATTTGAACGATGAACGATTTATCGTTCAGTCGTTCAATTTATCTGCTAATGGATAGGCTATGAACGATGAAAACGCAAACTCCCGCGGCCGACAAATTTTGTCTTTCGTCTCTCCAACATGTTGGTTAATTATCGCTTATCGCTGACAGATATTAGAAATATCTGTCAGTTTATAAGCGATAAATGACAAACGATATTTTTAATTTAAATTAATAGAAACACAAAAAAAATTCCTCTCCCAGAATGATGTCATGCAATATCGTTCGTCGTTCGTAAAAATCTGTCATGTACATGACAAATATCTGTCACAGCAGCCCCAGGAGTTTTCAAGGGATAAATCTTTTGTCTTTCATCTTACAGAAAGATCTGCTAATGGGTAGGCCCTTTTAAAACGATGAACGACTATCGTTCATGCGCGTTCATGTTTGTAGTTTGTAGTTCAGTCAGACTGACCAACCCAACGATTCTCAGTAAGGGAATATGCAAAAATCGTTTGTAGTTCAAATAAATCGTTCATTACATTTAGTAAATGAACGATTTTAGTAAACGATTTCCGTTCATTTTTGCCTTGAAAAAATGAAGGAAAATCGTTTACTAAAATCGTTCATTTACTAAATCGTTGTGGGTGTACGCAGCTTTACACACAGGACAGTCACAGTAACTGGCTTCTTTCTGTGTCCTATCTCAGGCTACTACTTCTGTCCCCGCCTCCTGTCATCGGCTGGGGAATGTGCACTTGTGACAAGGGGGCGCCAGTACAGGGGCTTAGGTTGGGTATAGAGACGTTGACGAGTCACCCATGCTTGGCTGTCACTGCTGCAGCTTGGCTGTCACTGCTGCAGCATGATGACTCACCCCCGGCAGCAGCAGCAGCGTGCACAGGAAGTGCTGATGACTCAGGCATGCTGCCGGCCAGAGAGGAGGACCTGAGGAGCTGTCAGAGACTCACACTCATGGTAGGAACAAAGGAGGGGGCCTTCTTCTTTGGTAAGTACACTACTGGCCCTGGGGAGAGCACTAATGGACTATATGGATAGGGGAAAGGGAACCCTAAGGGACAGACTACGGGGTTCACTATAGGAAATATATAGACAAGGGGGTCACTGTAGGGAATATACAGATGAGGGGGTCACTATATTGAATATATAGACAAGGGGGATCACTATAGGGAATATACAGACAAAGGGGGTCACTATAGGAAATATACAGACTAGGGGGGTCACTATAGAGAATATACAGACAAGGGGGGTTTCTATAGGAAATATATAGACTAGGGTGTTCACTATAGGGCATATACAGACAATGAGGGTTACTATAGGAAATATACAGAATAGGGGGGTCACTATAGGGAATATACAGACTAGGGGGATCACTATAGGGAATATACAGACTAGGGGGGTCATTATAGGGGATATACAGACAAGGGGGATTACTATAGGAAATATACAGACTACTGGGGTCACTATAGGGAATATACAGACAAGAGGGTCACTATAGGGAATTTACAGACAAGGGGGTCACTATAGTGTATATACAGACAAGGGGGTCATTAAAGGGAATATACAGACTAGGGGGATCACTATAGGGAATATACAGACAAGGGGGGTTACTATAGGAAATATACAGATTCAGGGGGGTCACTATAGGGAATATACAGACTATGCGGGTCACTATACGAAATATACAGACAATGGGGGTCACTATAGGAAATATACAGACAAGAGGGTTCACTATAGGCCGTACACAGACAAGGGGGGTTACTATAGGAAACATACAGACTAGGGGGGGTCACTATAGGGAATATACAGACTACGGGGGTCAATATAGGGAATATACAGACAAGGAGTCACTATAGGGTAAATACAGACAAGGGGGTCACTGTAGGGAATATATAGACAACGGGGTCACTATAGGGAATATACAGACAAGGGGGTCACTATAGAGAATATACAGACAAGGGGGGTCACTATAGGCAACATACAGACTTACGGGGGGTCACTATAGGGAATATGCAGACTAGGGGGGCGGTCACTATAGGGAATATACAGACAAGGGGGTCACTATAGGGAATATACAGACTAGGGGGGTCATAAATATAAATACAAGGGGGGTCACTATAGGAAATATACAGTCTAGGGGGGTCACTATAGGAAATATACATACAAGGGGGGTCACTATAGGGAATATACAGACAAGGGGGTTTACTATAGAAAATATACAGACAAGGGTGTCACTATAGGGAATATACAGACAAGGACGTCACTATAGGGAATATACAGACAAGGGAGTCATCATAGGAAATATACAGACTAGGGGGTCACTATAGGGAATATACAGACAAGGGGGATCACTGTAGGGAATACACAGACAAGGGGGGGTCACTATGAAGTATATACAGACAAGGGGGTTACTATAGGAAATATACAGACTAGGGGGGGTCACTATAGGAAATATACAGACTAGGGGGGTCACTATAGGAAATATAGAGATTACGCGGTTCACTATTGGGAATATACAGACAAGGGGGTCACTATAGGGAATATAAAGACAAGGGGGTCGCTATAGGGTATATACAGACTAGGGGGGTCACTATAGGGGATATACAGACAAGGGGGGTTACTATAGGAAATATACAGACTAGGGGGGTCACTATAGGGAATATACAGACAAGGGGGTCACTATAGGGAATATACAGACAAGGGTGTCACTATAGGGAATATACAGACTACGAGGGTCACTATAGGAAATAGACTATGGGGGTCAATATAGGGAATATACAGACTACGGGGGTCACTATAGGAAATATACAGACAAGGGAGGTCACTATAGGAAATATACATGGAAGGGGGGTCACTATAGGGGATATACCTACAAGGGGGGTCACTATAGGGAATATACAGACTACGGGGGTCACTATTGGAAATATTCAGACAAGGGGGTCATTGTAGGGAATATACAGATGAGGGGTTCACTATAGGGAATATACAGACAAGGGGGATCACTATAGGAAATATACAGACAAAGGGGGTCACTATACGAAATATACAGACAATGGGGGTCACTATAGGAAATATACAGACAAGAGGGTTCACTATAGGCCGTACACAGACAAGGGGGGTTACTATAGGAAACATACAGACTAGTGGGGGTCACTATAGGGAATATACAGACTACGGGGGTCAATATAGGGAATATACAGACAAGGAGTCACTATAGGGTAAATACAGAAAAGGGGGTCACTGTAGGGAATATACAGACAACGGGGTCACTATAGGGAATATACAGACAGGGGGGTCACTTTAGAGAATATACAGACTAGGGGGGTCACTATAGGCAACATACAGACTTACGGGGGGTCACTATAGGGAATATGCAGACTAGGGGGGCGGTCACTATAGGGAATATACAGACAAGGGGGTCACTATAGGGAATATACAGACTAGGGGGGTCATAAATATAAATACAAGGGGGGTCACTATAGGAAATATACAGTCTAGTGGGGTCACTATAGGAAATATACATACAAGGGGGGTCACTATAGGGAATATACAGACAAGGGGGTCACTATAGGAAATGTAGAGATTACGGGGGTCACTATAGGGAATATACAGACAAGGGGGTCACTATAGGGAATATAAAGACAAAGGGGGTCGCTATAGGGAATATACAGACAAGGGGGTCGCTATAGGGTATATACAGACTAAGGGGGTCACTATAGGGGATATACAGACAAGGGGGGTTACTATAGGAAATATACAGACTAGGGGGGTCACTATAGGGAATATACAGACAAGGGGGTCACTATAGGGAATATACAGACTACGAGGGTCACTATAGGAAATATACAGACTATGGGGGTCAATATAGGGAATATACAGACTACGGGTGTCACTATAGGGAATATAAAGTCAAGGGGGGTCGCTATAGGGAATATACAGACAAGGGGGTCGCTATAGGGTATATACAGACTAGGGGGGTCACTATAGGGGATATACAGACAAGGGAGGTCACTATAGGAAATATACATGGAAGGGGGTCACTATAGGGGATATACCTACAAGGACGTCACTATAGGGAATATACAGACAAGGGAGTCATCATA
Organism: Taudactylus pleione; assembly: GCA_031769625.1. Lineage (NCBI taxonomy): Eukaryota > Metazoa > Chordata > Amphibia > Anura > Myobatrachidae > Taudactylus > Taudactylus pleione. The sequence goes on from JAUIMM010000099.1 coordinate 9,847,347, forward strand.
GGAAATATACAGACTAGGGGGTCACTATAGGGAATATACAGACAAGGGGGATCACTGTAGGGAATACACAGACAAGGGGGGGTCACTATGAAGTATATACAGACAAGGGGGTTACTATAGGAAATATACAGACTAGGGGGGGTCACTATAGGAAATATACAGACTAGGGGGGTCACTATAGGAAATATAGAGATTACGCGGTTCACTATTGGGAATATACAGACAAGGGGGTCACTATAGGGAATATAAAGACAAGGGGGTCGCTATAGGGAATATACAGACAAGGGGGTCGCTATAGGGTATATACAGACTAGGGGGGTCACTATAGGGGATATACAGACAAGGGGGGTTACTATAGGAAATATACAGACTAGGGGGGTCACTATAGGGAATATACAGACAAGGGGGTCACTATAGGGAATATACAGACAAGGGTGTCACTATAGGGAATATACAGACTACGAGGGTCACTATAGGAAATAGACTATGGGGGTCAATATAGGGAATATACAGACTACGGGGGTCACTATAGGAAATATACAGACAAGGGAGGTCACCATAGGAAATATACATGGAAGGGGGGTCACTATAGGGGATATACCTACAAGGGGGGTCACTATAGGGAATATACAGACTACGGGGGTCACTATTGGAAATATTCAGACAAGGGGGTCATTGTAGGGAATATACAGATGAGGGGTTCACTATAGGGAATATACAGACAAGGGGGATCACTATAGGAAATATACAGACAAAGGGGGTCACTATACGAAATATACAGACAATGGGGGTCACTATAGGAAATATACAGACAAGAGGGTTCACTATAGGCCGTACACAGACAAGGGGGGTTACTATAGGAAACATACAGACTAGTGGGGGTCACTATAGGGAATATACAGACTACGGGGGTCAATATAGGGAATATACAGACAAGGAGTCACTATAGGGTAAATACAGAAAAGGGGGTCACTGTAGGGAATATACAGACAACGGGGTCACTATAGGGAATATACAGACAGGGGGGTCACTTTAGAGAATATACAGACTAGGGGGGTCACTATAGGCAACATACAGACTTACGGGGGGTCACTATAGGGAATATGCAGACTAGGGGGGCGGTCACTATAGGGAATATACAGACAAGGGGGTCACTATAGGGAATATACAGACTAGGGGGGTCATAAATATAAATACAAGGGGGGTCACTATAGGAAATATACAGTCTAGTGGGGTCACTATAGGAAATATACATACAAGGGGGGTCACTATAGGGAATATACAGACAAGGGGGTCACTATAGGAAATGTAGAGATTACGGGGGTCACTATAGGGAATATACAGACAAGGGGGTCACTATAGGGAATATAAAGACAAAGGGGGTCGCTATAGGGAATATACAGACAAGGGGGTCGCTATAGGGTATATACAGACTAAGGGGGTCACTATAGGGGATATACAGACAAGGGGGGTTACTATAGGAAATATACAGACTAGGGGGGTCACTATAGGGAATATACAGACAAGGGGGTCACTATAGGGAATATACAGACTACGAGGGTCACTATAGGAAATATACAGACTATGGGGGTCAATATAGGGAATATACAGACTACGGGTGTCACTATAGGGAATATAAAGTCAAGGGGGGTCGCTATAGGGAATATACAGACAAGGGGGTCGCTATAGGGTATATACAGACTAGGGGGGTCACTATAGGGGATATACAGACAAGGGAGGTCACTATAGGAAATATACATGGAAGGGGGTCACTATAGGGGATATACCTACAAGGGGGTTCACTATAGTTAATATACAGACAAGGGGGTCATTGTAGGGAATATACAGATGAGGGGTTCACTATAGGGAATATACAGACATGGGGGATCACTATAGGAAATATACAGACAAAGGGGGTCTCTATAGGAAATATACAGACAAGGGGTCACTTTAGGGAATATACAGACTAGGGGGGTCACTATAGAGAATATACAGACAAGGGGGGTTACTATAGGAACTATACTGACTAGGGGGTTCACTATAGGGGATATACAGACAATGAGGGTTACTATAGGAAATATACAGACTAGGTGTATCACTATAGGGGGTCACTATAGGGAATATACAGACTACGGTGGTCACTATAGGAAATATACAGGCAGAGGGGTCACTATAGGGCATATACAGACATGGGGGGTCACTATAGGGCATATACAGACAAGGGGGGTTACTATAAGAAATATACAGACTAGGGGGGGTCACTATAGGGAATATACAGACAACGGGGTCACTATAGGGAATATACTGACAAGGGGGTCACTATAGGGTATATACAGACTCAGCAGTCACTATAGAGAATATACAGACAAGGGGGGTCACTATAGGCAATATACAGACTTAGGGGGTCACTATAGGGAATATACAGACAAGGGGTCACAATAGGGAATATACAGACTATAGGGAATATACAGACTAGGGGGGTCACTATAGGGAATATAAAGACAAGGGGGGTTACTATAGGGAATACACAGACTAGGGGGGTCACTATAGGTAATATACAGGCAAGGGGGGTTACTATAGGAAATATAAAGACAAGGTGGGTCACTATAGGGAATACACAGACTAGGGGGGTCACTATAGGGAATATACAGACAAGGGGGTCACTATAGGGAATATACAGACAAGAGGGGTCACTTTAGGGATTATACAGGCAAGGGGGGTTACTATAGGAAATATACAGACAAGGGGGTCACTATATGGAATATACAGACAAGGAGGTCACTATAGGGAATATACAGACAACGGAGTTACTATAGGAAATATACAGACTAGGGGGTCATTATAGGGCATATACAGACAAGGGGGATCACTGTAGGGAATACACAGACAAGGGGGTCACTATAGGGGATATAGAGACAAGGGGGTTTACTATAGGAAATATACAGACTAGGGGAGGTCACTATAGGGAATGTACAGACTACGGTGGTCACTATCGGAAATATACAGACAAGGGGGTCACTATAGGGAATATACAGACAAGGGGGTCACTATAGGGAATATAAAGTCAAGGGGGGTCGCTATAGGGAATGTACAGACAAAGGGGGTCACTATTGGAAATATACAGACAAGGGGTCACTATAGGGTATATACAGACTAAGGGGGTCACTATAGAGAATATACAGACAAGGTGGGTCACTATAGGAAATATATAGACTAGGGAGGTCACTATATGGGATATACAGACAATGGAGTTACTATAGGAAATATACAGACTAGGTGGTCATTATAGGGCATATATAGACAAGGGGGATCACTGTAGGGAATACACAGACATGGGGGGTCACTATAGTGGATTTACAGACAAGGGGGTTACTATAGGAAATATACAGACTAAGGGGGGTCACTATAGGGAATATACAGTCTATGGAGGTCATTATAGGGAATATACAGTCTAGGGGGTCACTAAAGGAAATATAAAGACAAGGGGGTCACTATAGGCAATATACAGACAAGGGGGGGGTCACTATAGGGTATATACAGACAAGGGGGTCACTATAGGAAATATACAGATATGGGGATTACTATAGACAATATACAGACAAGGGGGGTCACTATAGGGTATATACAGAGAAGTGGGGTCACTATTGGGAATATGCAGACTAGGGGTGTCACTATAGGGAATATACAGACAAGGGGGGGATCACTATAGGAAATATGCAGACTACTGGGGTCACTATAGGAAATATACAGACTTGGGGGGGTCGCTATAGGAAATATACAGACTTTGGGGGGTAACTATAGGGAATATACAGGCTAAGGGGGGGTCACTATAGGAAATGTAGGTTTGGGATATTATGCCCATTAGGGTGTTATGCCCAACTACCATTGCATTTTCCCAGTGGGTTCTTCATGCCCCAGTTCCACACTGCCCCTGATATTGTTTTCTTTATTTACTATTTGAACTTGCCTCCATATGCTGGCCCCATCCCCACATAGTATGGGGGACGGGGCACTGTAACATGTACCTGCTCCAGGTGCTATAGCTCTGCACTCCACCTCTGGTCACAATGAGCCTTGTATAGTGTCTTACTATATTGTCTCATTGTATCACTATATTTCATAATGGGGTCTCCAAACATCAGAAAAAAGTTTTCCACCAGACACGGGTGACATTTGGCCCCCCAGGGCCGGTACCATGTAAAATGCATTGGACTGAAGGGTCACTGATGATAGCAAAGCATACCAGGCCAGTTACGGTCATTTATTGACGTCACTTATCTGTAAAGTAGACTCCAAGCCAATCACTCAGGCTCAGACTTGTGCACAACCCCCATACGCTCTTTCTGTATTCCGGAATGGGGATGGTTAGCAGTATAGAACAGTCTGTGTGGAAAGTGTTACACACAACTGGCATGCTGAGTGGGTTATTTATGTTATATTAGGTACATGGTACATAGGAGTGGTGTATGTCACTGCCCATATGTGGGCTTATCTGCTCTTGTAGTTACAGCAGTGATGCATTGCTGGTAATTACAGGGCCAGATTAATGTCTGTGGGCACCTAATGATAAAATTGGCAGTAAGATATACTGGCGATGTTATTATGTGTAACTACTGCCAGTACCACAAATGTGTTATACACAATGTAGTCCCCGAGTTTCCATTATCCCACACAGAATCCCCAGTTTACATACAGTATGCCACATATGCCCCCCACACGGGATGCAGTCGGTATGCCGACAGTCTAAATCCCGCCCATCGGCATCCCGACTGTCTAATCCCGGCAAGGGTCTAATGACAGGTGTCGAAATCCCGATGCTTGTCATTTTACCTACGCCGGGAGCCCAGCATCCTGATCGAAGGTAAGCCAGGCGCGGACAGCCGTGGGGGGAGGGTTAGGTATGGGGCTCCCGTAGGGGACTTAGGGTTAGGCAACCCCCCGGTAGGGTCAGGATTAGGCTAGGGGAAGGGGGGTTAGCATTAGGCACCCACGGGTGAAGGTTAGGGTTAGGCACACCCCGGGAGACTTAGGTTTAGGCAGCGAGGAAGGGGAGGTTAGGTTTAGGCACTTAGAGGGGGGTTAGGGTTAGGCACTTGCATACCTCCCAACATGACCCTCTCCAGGAGGGACACAATGCTCTGGTCCTAGATTTCCCTGGTAAGAGGTGAGGCTGCAGCACAGTTCAAAATTCAAATAGGGGAGTCGCACCAACTGTCATTTCACACACTGCCAAACATCACTGGCTGGGACTCACTGGCAGTTGGTGTGACTCCCCTATTTGAATTTTGGACTGTACTGCAGCCTCACCTCTGGAGCCACAACCAATCATAAATTACCAGGGAAGTCCAGGACCAGAGCATTGTGTCCCTCCTTTAGAGGGTCATGTTGGGAGCAATGCACTTGGGGGGGAGGTTAGGGTTAGGCACCCCTAAGGAAGGGTTAGGGTTAAGTTAGTTTATACTTACCTTTAGCGCAGTCGGGATCTTCACCTCAGCCGGCGGTTGAACACACGGGTGATGTTGCTATGTATGTTGGTCTCCCGTGTGTTGGGGCCCCTGAGCAGCTGTCCTGTTATTACTCTGTCTCTGTGTTACTGCTCTGTATGACAGCTATCACCTCTCTTGTAGACATTTATTTTTCTGTGCGGGGATGGGCTGAGTCTTTCCACAGGTGACAGAAAGCCTAGATGTGCCCCTGCCAGTACATGGCTGCACATGATCAGAAGAGGCACCCAAATTGGCCCTCTGAGGCACAGTGTGTGTCCTAAGAGGCTGGAGCAGCATCGCCAGGCCCCTACCATAACTGTACTATGGTGCTTGGCAATGCCTGATCCACTGTACAACATTCAGACATGTGACATTAGAAGGAAATAAGCCCTCTCTAGTCTGCAAAACTGCCCAATTTGGGTGAAATATTGTCCCCTTTGGGCTTAGTAATTTGGGGCAGATGGGCGATATGCTATCCTGCCCCTATTCACCTCTAATCACAGTCAGATACTTTATTTCATACAAATATCTGCCTGTATGGCTGCTGCTAATGTCTGTGTGATGACATCACAGTGGCCCATTGTTACACAATAAGTGGTAAGCCAGGACAGCACACTAGAGGTTATCCTGTTGCGTGGTACCCCCTAGTGCAGGAAGCGTTGTCTGGAGCTGGTGGTTTAGTGTATTCTTAGTGATAGGTTTGAGTTATTTTATTCTTATTTTCTTAGTGTTAGTTGTAGGCATTTCTTTTCTTAGTATAGTTTTAGTGTTATATCTAGTTAGTATATTAGTATTTTAGTGTATATAGAAGTTTATTTAGTGTTAGTTTAAGTCAGTTTTCTTTTTATTATTTTTTTATATTATCATTAGTTTAGTATTAGTAGTAGGGGAGTAGGGAATAGAGAGTAGGGAGTAGAGAGGAGGCGTTAGGGTGCAGCCATGCCCCGGCCAGGCACCAGGAGAAAGGTAAGTGCGCTGTTATTGTTATTTGTTACTTGCACATTTAGGATTTTTCATGGATCTCAGAAGGGGCGGAGCTCAGATGAAAGGGGGCATTTCTGGGCATAGAGAGTGGTGTTTTGTCCCAATTTAGTAGGTGTAAATGTTGGGAGGTGTCTGTGCCCAAGTCTCACTAAGCTAAAGGGTTATGTATTACTTATAATTATTATTATTATTGCTGGTTCCCAGTGGTGGTAAATCGTAGGCGTTACATATGAGCTGATGGGTGACAGAGACACAGGGCAGATTCTGTGCCCCTTAGTCACATGATGGTGATGTATATTTCTGTCTCCCACTGTCCTGTATATTGGCTGTATTACCCTCTCCTAGCACCTAGGTCATATAACACAGCTGGGTTACTCAGAGCATCTGCTGCCATGGTTGTGTGGTGGGCAGCAATGTTCATTGGTTGTATTACCCTCTCCTAGCAGCTGGGTAAATGATTGTTTTAGTCCAGGAGTATATCACATACGTCCCTCCAGCTGTTGTGGAACTACACTTCCCAGCCCTGTCACAGTTCTGTGTTCCATAATAGCTGGAGGGCCTCATGTGGAACACCCTTGTTAGACTAATTGTACCCGTATGCCTGTAACATGGGGCACCGATGAGTAAATGTCCTTCTGTATCACACTGCTTACACCTAACAATGTAATATAGCCCCAGTGTAATGACTCATATAATCAATGCTGTAAGTACATTATTCTCTCTCTCTCTCTCTCTCTCTCTCTCTCTCTTTCTCTCTCTCTCTCTCTCTCTCTCTCTCTCTCTCTCTCTCTCTCTCTCTCTTAGAGCCCACGTAAACCCCAGCTGGCAAAGCAGCAAATTGAGGCACCTACCTGTAAGTACTCATCTCACCGTTTTTGGTCTTTGGGGAGCACTAGATACCAGTCGTATGATATAGAGGGAGCATACTTACCCATTCTCCCTCATTGTCAGGAAGACTCCCAAACATATCAGCAATCTCACTGTTTCCCTGAAGAGTCCAGCAATCTCCCTAATTGCACCTTACCCCCATTACATATGTAACTGTTATATTGCATTCATCATTAGTATCATTTCCCTGCATTGGTTATAAGACACAATGATCCCTATGGCTACATGCATTTTCTGACAAGTATCAGTGTGTTTTCATCAACACATAGATCTTACTGACTACTTTGGGGCTCATTTACATTAGGATGTAAGTCAGTGTTATGACACGCCTCTCAGATGTAGTGGTACACGCCCACTTTACCGCCGCGCTCATATCTGTTGCTTTCACAATCTCCCTGAAAAGCTTTCTTAAAAGTAGGCAAGTATGGGAGAGATACATGTGTGGTGTCAGCCATGATTGCATGTTAGAGCAGCTGTCCCCGCACCGGAGCAATGATGAATTGCTCCGGTGTTAACCATCCACCGCGGCGACTAGGATATATTTATAAAGCAGCGGTATTTAATTTTGTGGTTTTCTGATGGTTGTGCACTCCACAGATGTTCTATACCCCACACAGATGGAAACCGCAGAGAAGCCAGAGTTTAACATACAATTGATCATCGGTTCATAGATACCCCGGATTTACTATGCAACAGTTCTAGAAACCACCTCCAAGCCTGCCCAAATTAATGACCCGCCTGAAGCAATAAAAACCCATCAGTGTTGGGTCCCCTGCAATTAATAACCATCCCTGTAAGCCTAGGCTGATTGTGAAAAATAAGGGGGGTGGGGGGATGTATAATAGCAAAACCCACTATGTTTTGCTTCTTCAATAAAAGCATTGCCCTTCCTTTGTGCTTAAACACGCCGGCTTTTACTAGACACTGCTTAGTGAATAATTCCCTGTAGCACCGACTTTTAAACATGGAGGAGGAAGTGCGATGGTCTGCGGCTCCTTCTCTAGACCCGGTGTCGGCACCTTGCATAGAGTGAGTGACAGGGAACGTGTGTAGTGTGAGCCCACTTATTGGTCTGCAATGGGACAAATCAAGATAGCAATTTATATATCTCTAAAGGCCTAGAATGATAAATATCACCTGTTTCAGGTAATATCTTATGCTATCATCTAGATGTTATTTATGAACAAGGACGGTGATAGCTCAGTGTACACACACATATATATATATATTTATATATATATAAATATATATATATATATACTGTACTATAGTCACTGAGTGTAATGTAGCTTACAATGTGTGCTTTTCCCTCCTCTCAGGTGCACGGTCTGGAATACTATGGACTATAAGGAGGTGAGTGTTTATCCCAAATATCATAGACCCCCTGTCTGCATGTAAGACAATATACAAATGAATATACAATCCTGTAATGAGAGAGAGAGATCACAGCATGACATGATGGAGCAGAGGGAGGCGTGTACAGGTCAGGCAGTTGCTGTACCTCAGTAATGGAGGCATAGAGGCACTCAGGTTTACTTGTCGCTTCATATGACGTATATCATTGTTTTTGTCACACCAGAAAAGCAATGAATGTGCCGGTAAATTTATATATTGATAATTCCCTCTCTGTCTTTCAGGAATATGGCCCTCCTGTTCATAGTGGCAGTAGTCTGTGGTAAGTCCTTGTGTGTGTACATACTCACTGCCCCCAATACACAGCCCTTATATCACTCACACGGAATGGGTATGACGTCCCGGCGAATGAATACTAACCCTAGCCCCACTACGCTCCCTAAACCTAACCCTCCCCCCGCGGCTAACGCTAAGGGCGTCCGGTCTTACCTAATTCGGGCTGGTGTCCTTCGGCATTCCGGCATCGGCATTAAGATAGGCGTCGATATTTAGACGCCTATCTTAAGTCCCTTGTCGGGATTTCCTTGCCGTTATTGAGACCGGCGGCATCGCGGCCTCCGGTCTCATAACTACATCCCACTCACACTCCCCAATGCCCATCACTTACTCTCTGTACACTTACACATATTCTTATGTCTCTTATGTTTAGGCCTTCTATTCTGCATCATATCAGGTCTGCTGACCATGTTAGCGAATCATAGGACAATCTTACTGATTCAGGTAAATTGATTTCTTATTAGATGTCATTTTGATTACTTTCATTTCTCATTATCACCATTATTATTTACAGCTGTGTCCTATTATACCGTTGCTTCAGTCGCACCAAATAGCTCCTCTCGGCGATCCAGGTCCAGGGCGACTCGGAAACGCGGAGCATCTTTTTCTGTCACATTGTTCATCTTAGTCACATAAATAAAACAAATGGTAGTGCGAAAGCTGCATTGCTGGCACACACAGGCCACTGGGGACTGGGACATTTGTACATGTGTGTGTGACTATGGGGCTATTCATTATCACTTAATTTCTACAAAGCTGGTGACAATGAACATTTCCACCTGCTTTGGTAGAAAAATGACGTTTTGGAGCCATTCATCATAAAGGTAAAGCAGGAGATATCACATAAAACTACTTACCTTTCACTCCATGTGGTCCGCAGGCCCTATACACTAGTATCACAGATATCTCCTACTTACCTTTCACTCCATGTGGTCTGCTGTCCCCATACACTAGTATCACAGACATCTCCTGCTTACCTGTCACTCCATGTGGTCCGCTGTCCCCATACACTAGTATTACAGATATCTCCTACTTACCTTTCACTCCATGTGGCCCGCTGTCCCTATACACTAGTATCACAGATATCTCCTACTTACCTGTCACTCCCAATGTTTCCCGCAGGCCCTATACATTAGTATCACAGATATCTCCTACTTACCTTTCACTCCATGTGGTCTGCTGTCCCTATACACTAGTATCACAGATATCTCCTACTTATCTGTCACTCCCAATGTGGCCCGCAGGCCCTATACATTAGTATCACAGATATCTCCTACTTACCTTTCACTCCATGTGGCCCGCTGTCCCTATACACTAGTATCACAGATATCTCCTGCTTACCTGTCACTCCCAATGTGGCCCGCAGGCCCTATACATTAGTATCACAGATATCTCCTGCTTACCTATCATTCCCAATGTGGGCCGCAGGCCCTATACACTAGTATCACAGATATCTCCTACTTACCTTTCACTCCCAATGTGGCCCGCAGGCCCTATACATTAGTATGGGGACCTGAATTCATCAAGCTCTGCAAACACAATATTTTCAGAACTTGACTGTGGGAGCATTCACCATCTTCAGATGACATTTGCTCACACACACGGCGCTCACCTCGCTCCTTCCATTTAGATGGCGTTACCCAATAGAAACCTATTGGCTTTTTTTCAGGATGCCCCTCCCAGCCTCCCCTGCAGATTGCATGTGCAAAAAGATGCACAGGTCTATATATAGAAGGGCACAGTATATGTACATATAAATTAGGAGGGCACAGTATAGAGAGAATATATATATATATATATATTTATATTAATATTATGAGTGTGTATGTATGTGTATATTAGAGATGTGCGCCGGACCATTTTTGCCGGATTTGGATTTGGTTCTAATTCTGATTTGGATTTGCCAAACTGCGGTGACTGGCTTTGGATTTTTTTACAAAAATTGAGAAAAAAGCTAAAATCACATAAATTGGGCTTTTTTTTAGAGTATTATTAACCTCAATAACCTTAATTTCCAGTCATTTACAGTAAATTTAGACCTCCTCACAATTTAAATTATAGTTTTCACCATTATTGGCCAAAGGTTGCAGCAAGCTGACTGGTTACCAAGCGACAGAGCAGCGGCACAGACACCACAGTATAATGCACATCTATGACACATTGCCACACAGCAGTGGCAGAAATGAAAAGTAGTGCACCCACCCAGTGGGGTACGGCCAGCAGAATCACAGTACTTGTTTACAAAGTGGGCTACGGCCCTAGGAGTCACAGTGCACAATCTTATTCACATTACACCGCACATAGTGTCCCTGATTCACATTACACCATAAAGCAGTGTCTCTTATTTATGTTACGACACACAGTAGTGCCCCTTTTACACAATGCCCACAGTAGTGACCCTTTTACACAAAGCCCACAGTAGTAATGCCCCTTATACAATGCAAACAGTAGTAGTGCCACTTATACAATGCCTCCAGCAGTGGTGTCCCTTACACAATGCCGTCCCCTTAGCAATAGGGCCCCCTATGCAGTGCCCCCAGTAGTATGCCCCCCAGTAGCAGTGCCCCCATTAGCATGCCCCCAGTAGTATTCCCCCAGTAGCAGTGCCGCCAGTAGTAGTATGCCCCCCAGTAGTAGTGCCCCCATTAGCAGTCCCCAGTAGTAGTGCCCCCATTAGCAGGCCCCCAGTAGTATGCCCCCAGTAGCAGTGCCCCAGTAGCAGGCCCCCAGTAGTAGTGCCCCCATTAGCAGGCCCCCAGTAGTTGTGCCCCCATTAGCAGGCCCCCAGTAGTATGCCCTCCAGTAGCAGTACCCCCATTAGCATGTCCCCAGTAGTATGCCCCCTAGTAGTATGCCCCCCCATAGCAGGCCCCCAGTAGTAGTGCCCCCATTAGCATGCCCCCAGTAGTAGTATGCTCCCGAGTAGGAGTGCCCCCAGTAGTATGCCCCCTAGTAGTATGCCCTCCAGTAGCAGAGCCCCCAGTAGCAGGCTCCCAGTAGTAGTGCCCCCATTAGCATGCCCCCAGTAGTAGTATGCCCCCCAGTAGTAGTGCCCCCAGTAGCAGGCCCCCAGTAGTAGTGCCCCCAGTAGCAGTGCCCCCAGTATTAGTATGCCCCCAGTAGTAGTGCCCCCATTAGCAGGCCCCCAGTAGTATTGCCCCATTAGCAGGCCCCCAGTAGTATTGCCCCCATTAGCAGGCCCCCAGTAGTAGTATGCTCCCCAGTAGTAGTGCCCCCAGTAGCATGCCCCCAGTAGTAGTATGCCTCCCAGTAGCAGTGCCCCCAGTAGTAGTGCCCCCATTAGCAGGCCCCCAGTAGTAGTGCCCCCATTAGCAGGCCCCCAGTAGTATGCCCCCATTAGCAGGCCCCCAGTAGTAGTATGCACCCCAGTAGCAGTGCCCCCATTAGCATGCCCCCAGTAGTGCCTTACAAACACACAAATAAAAAATGAAAAAAGAAAAACTTACCTGAATCCCCGCTTCTGTCACTGCCCGCTCTGCTCTATTACGCGTGGAGGGAACCGGAAGACGGAGCTCATGAGTGAGCTCCAACCGGCTCCCTCCGTGCAGCAGCCAATGAGAGTCTGCCTGACTCTCATTGGCTGCTATTACAAACACACAGATGCCGTTGGCGGCTGTGTGTTTGTGTCTGTGTAGGGCAGACTGCTATTATAGCGTTCTGCCCTACACTAGAGGAGCCCTGATGTCAGATTCTCTTGCGAGAATCTGACATCCAGAGGCCGCCGTTCGGCCCCTAATGGGGATCTGAGTCAGATCCCCATTAGGGGATATATATATATAAAAGGAACACTAGATTATAACGGTGCAGTGTAGGGAGTATACACACTTGGCTTTAAGCTCTCCCCTACCCCAGCAAATGGCCAGCTACTGCTTCAGGATCCTTGCCCAGGTGCAGCAACAGCCACCCTTCCTACCCCAGCACATTATGCAGATAGGCAGATGCTGGGCATGCAGGGATGCCGCTGCCACTCAGGCTGTGAACTGCTGGGAGAGATAGAGTCGCCACCGCAGCACAGTTGCTGTGCCAAGAAAGACTTAATTACAGTGAGTGGCCTGTGATCCTAAGCAGCCAGTGTACTCCATGCCAGCCTCAGCCAGGCTGTGGCACCTATTGCTGGGTGGGGAGGGGGGGCTGCTGCTGGGCAGGGATAGAGTGGGGAAGGAGGAGGCTTCTGTCAGGCAGGGATAGAGTGGGGGTGGAGGAGGCTGCTGTGGGGCAGGGATAGTGGAGGAGGAGGCTGCTGTCAGGCAGGGATAGAGTGGAAGAGGAGGAGGAGGCTGCTGTCAGGCAGGGATAGAGTGGAGGAGGAGGAGGCTGCTGTCAGGCAGGGATAGAGTGGAGGAGGAGGAGGCTGCTGTCAGGCAGGGATAGAGTGGAGGAGGAGCAGGCTGCTGTCAGGTAGATATAGAGTGGAGGAGGAGGAGGCTGCTGGGCAGGGATAGAGTGGAGGAGGAGGAGGCTGCTGTCGGTCAGGGATAGAGTGGGGGAGGAGGCTGCTGTCAGGCAGGGATAGAGTGGAGGAGGAGGAGGCTGCTTTCAGGCAAGGATAGAGTCCAGGAGGAGAAGGCTGCTGTCAGGGAGGGATAGAGTGGAGGAGGAGGAGGCTGCTGTCAGATAGGGATAGAGTGGAGGAGGAGGAGGCTGCTGTCAGGCAAGGATAGAGTCCAGGAGGAGAAGGCTGCTGTCAGGGAGGGATAGAGTGGAGGAGGAGGAGGCTGCTGTCAGGCAGGGATAGAGTGGAGGAGGAGGCTGCTGTCAGGCAGGGATAGAGTGGGGGAGGAGGAGGTTGCTGTCAGGCAGGGATAGATTGGGGGAGGAGGAGGCTGCTGTCAGGCAGGGATATAGTGGGGGAGGAGGCTGCTGTCAGGCAGGGATAGAGTGGGGGAGGAGGAGGCTGCTGTCAGGCAGGGATAGAGTGTAGGAGGAGGCTGCTGTCAGGCAGGGATAGAGTGGAGGAGGAGGAGGCTGCTGTCAGGCAGGGATAGAGTGGGGGAGGATGAGGCTGCTGTCAGGCATTGATAGAGTGGGGGCGGAGGAGGCTGCTGTCAGGCAGGGATAGAGTGAGGGAGGAGGAGGCTGCTGTCAGGCAGGGATAGAGTGGAGGAGGAGGCTACTGTCAGGCAGGGATAGAGTGGAGGAGGAGGCTGCTGTCAGGCAGGGATAGAGTGGAGGAGGAGGAGGCTGCTGTCAGGCAGGGATAGAGTGGAGGAGGAGGAGGCTGCTGTCAGGCAGGGATAGAGTGGGGGAGGAGGCTGCTGTCAGGCAGGGATAGAGTGGAGGAGGAGGAGGCTGCTTTCAGGCAGGGATAGAGTGGGGGAGGAGGAGGCTGCTGTCAGGAAGGGATAAAGTGGAGGAGAAGGAGGCTGCTGTCAGATAGGGATAGAGTGGAGGAGGAGGCTGCTGTCAGGCAAGGATAGAGTTGAGGAGGAGGAGGCTGCTGTCAGGCAGGGATAGAGCGGAGGAGGAGGAGGCTGCTGTCAGGCAGGGATAGAGTGTGGGGAGGAGGCTACTGTCAGGCAGGGATAGAGTGGGGGAGGAGGAGGCTGCTGTCAGGCAGGGATAGAGTGGGGGTGGAGGAGGCTGCTGTCAGGCAGGGATAGAGTGGAGGAGGAGGCTGCTGTCAGGCAGGGATAGAGTGGAGGAGGAGGCTGCTGTCAGACATGGATAGAGTGGAGGAGGCTGCTGTCAGGCAGGGATAGAGTGGGGGAGGAGGAGGCTGCTGTCAGGCAGGGATATAGTGGGGGAGGAGGCTGCTGTCAGGCAGGGATAGAGTGGGGGAGGAGGAGGCTACTGTCAGGCAGGGATAGAGTGGGGGTGGAGGAGGCTGCTGTCAGGCAGGGATAGAGTGGAGGAGGAGGCTGCTGTCAGGCAGGGATAGAGTGGAGGAGGAGGAGGCTGCTGTCAGGCAGGGATAGAGTGGAGGAGGAAGAGGCTGCTGTCAGGCAGGGATAGAGTGGAGGAGGAGGAGGCTGCTGTCAGTCAGGGATAGAGTGGAGTAGGAGGAGGCTGCTGTCAGGCAGGGATAGAGTGGAGGAGGAGGAGGAGGAGGCTGCTGTCAGGCAGGGATAGAGTGGAGGAGGAGGAGGCTGCTGTCAGGCAGGGATAGAGTGGTAGCCGGCCAGGAACCAGAGACAGCAGTGCTGCAGGAGTCAGCGTACTAGGAATAAACCTTCCTTTAGAGAAGTGAGGCTTATCTACAGAGAATTGGCTGAGACAGCCCTATATCACATGGGTGGTCCCAGCATATACTTTCTAGTACATATGGCAACAAAAAATAAGTAAAGAGAAAAATATGTTTATTAATTAGCCCCGAGTCCCAATCCCTGTAAAAAGGGCTCAGATGTGAGCGTCGCAGCTTTTCCTTACCCCAAGTACTATTGTGCTTCATCTGTGACTTTGTACGTGTGTAAGACCAATTCCTGCCATGTTACAGTCACAGCCCAGTGTCTATAGTACATGAGCTCTAAAGAGTTAGGGCTAAGGGTGAAAATATTTACATGGGCAGAAACTAGTGAGGGTATGAGAAACACAGGATTGGTATACATAGAGCACACTCACATTGGGCTATAGTGATACTCCGGTTCCCCGGGCATCGATGTTGGGCCTAGTTGTCTTTTGTAATGAATGACATTGTAGCTGGCCTGGGAATGTAAATGAAAATGTGATGAATGGCGGCATCAGGGCCCTGTAACCGGCTATGATAAGAAATTTGTTGTC
The DNA here is from genome assembly GCA_031769625.1 of Taudactylus pleione. NCBI lineage: Eukaryota > Metazoa > Chordata > Amphibia > Anura > Myobatrachidae > Taudactylus > Taudactylus pleione. The sequence goes on from JAUIMM010000099.1 coordinate 9,863,132, forward strand.
ATTGCTAATTTATAATAATCTTCTTGCCGGGAGAGTGGCTGCGATTAGAGCTCATACCGGCACAGAGTGATAAGTAAAGGGATGCATTACCTACTGTGCATGCGTGGTCATCTCATGTATGTGCAAGTACAGGCACCCGGGGAGGGATCCAAAGTGTTGTGCTGACATGACCTCATTGGTACAGACAACACACATATATCTACTCACACATTCATTGTACATTCTCAGTACACATCACTGTCTAACGCAGCAAAGCATAATGCAATTATACATACAAAGTTACTGAGATGTTACACAATACATTTATACATGTAAGAAATAAAAAGCCACACATATGTAGCCTGCTATCCTGGTGTACATCTATAATGAGACTATAAATCTCCTAGTTATATGTGCAGAGCTGGTCATAGGTGTGAGAGCCCTGATGGGGACTAATGTGTAGCATCAGTTAGAGCATACTTACCTACTCTCCCAGGACCTGCGGGAGGCTCACGATTTTTCCGGTAGTCCCACTGGCTCCTGTAAGAGCGGGTACTAGAGAAGAGGACAGGATGGGGAGAATAATACCTGGAATCGTGGTGTGTGAGGATGGGGCAGGGACTAGAGATGTAATCTAGTAATTTTGGTGACGTGGGGCCTAATGAGGCAAATAGTCAGCCCCCACCCCATCACCAGCCACCTGTATCTCCTCTCTGGGCTTCTCCTGGAGAGCAGATTAGTAAGTATGCAGGTATGATTTACAGGCTAATTCCACTAATACTGAGTGTTCAGGAGTTACACAGAATATCACCTATCTGGGGTCCAGCAATCACCCACTTTCTGGCCCATTCTGGCCATGCTGTCGCTGCCCCTGCCAGGCCTCTGTCATACAAACACTATGATGTCAGAGTGCGGTAATCACAGGACTATGTCAGACATTGCAGAAAATGTCCCGTTAGGTGGTTGTATTACCTTATTGTACTGGTGTAACTAGTGTTGATAGAAATATATATATATATATATATATATATAATTTATATAATACAATTAGAACCTGTCATTCAAGTAGGGATTCTCACTTCTATTGCCTTGTGTGAGAAGAGACATCTGGTGTGTTCTGCTCAGTAACGTAACCACTCTTCACCTAACATTTTCTTTTTAGAAAGATCTGCTGAGGCTGCAGGCGGAGAACGAGGATCTCCACAGGGAGGCTGCAATTTTGCAGGTAAATTTTAGACTCTTGTGCATCTTACACTGAAGCTTGTGTGTACTGGCCACCAGTATTTCTGTCACGCCGTAGGGAGCAATGATCCTCATACTTGGAGGTTTCAGAAAGAGCTGATGAGTTGTTCTTTATTTAAACTGAATATTAAAATGACCAGAAGGTTCCATCATTGAGTCCAAGGCCTTAGTGGTCCGATGTACAGCTCAGTCCATCCCTGGGTGTATCGGGCACAAGATGTTAGTTAGAGCTTGTTGTAAGTCAAACACTTGTTTTATGTTACTTTGGGCCTGATTCAGAGCCGGACGCAATTAGCGCTCGCTCGTCTAGAAAATAGGGGTGGCTATTCAAATGAACCGTTCGCTCTTTGCGGTCTGTTCACGCCTCTAGGTCTGAACAAGCGAACAAAACTTGCGGTCGTTTTTTTGGAAACTCCGCCCCCTGGCCGCTCGCATCCTACGTCATGTCCGCTATTTATTAGATTAATCGAGTACATCGACCAGGGTATGAGCTGCTCGCTATTCTTGTGGTTGGTTTTTGCTACCACAATTTTGCGAGCAGTTCTGGCTATAAAATAACCCAGTGACGTGGTCAATGACGCTGCTGTTTTAATTATGCACACCCATAAAACGCCCGTTGTGACCTTTAAGCACGCCTGCGATCGGATCTCCACTCCCCGTTTTCAAGCACCTTCCCCTGTTACCACCCACATACGCCTCTTTCTGTCACTCAAATTATCAGGCATTCGCTATTTTGCGAGCACATGAATTTCGACCGCACTGACTGGTTCGCGCATGCGTATAACGATCCGTACGCATGCGCAGTTGGGCAACCATCGCTCGGAGCGAACGAGCGGCCGCTTACGAGCAGCTCATCAGGCCCTTTGTCAGCAGACGGGATCTCTACCAAATTGTTGATGACTTTCATTGTCCATGGAGATATAAACTTCACATAATGAGTTCCTTGTGCCCTGTGACTTGATAGGCTACGCTGTCATGAATATTAGCCCAGCCCACAAAATGAATACCTCCACCAGACTTCATGTACCACACACACTAGGGTTCCAAAAAAAGGCCACTTTGTCCCTGGTGCACCTATATGGCCTGCTCAGTGTACGGTGCCCACCTACCTTCTGGTGCATGGAGAAGCCTCTGCTAATTAGCTGCTGATAGTCTCATGCTTTGTAGTTGATGTAGTGTAATTCTCCTGCTGTGTGGTCTGGTTACCTGGTAACTCACAGACACTAGTGTATCTGGCCATAAAGACGCACAGCTTACTGTGTTACCCCCTGTCATCGCTCAGATGCCTATAATACCATGATTTATACCTCTGTGCAGGGACAGGGATATTATATTCCCAAAGTGCCTCTGCTGGTACCTGTTATACAGTAACCCTGTCTCAGGCACACATTGAAGGAGGGGGGTTTATTCTTATCTACCTCCCCCCATCCAGGTATTGTGTATAATCTGGCACCATTGACCAGCCACAAACACTGCAGCTTCCCTGAGACGCAGAGATCTCTAATGCTGAGAAGAAGACTGCAATAGCTCATTTATGCATGCCTATAAAATGGCATTTATATGGTCTGCCACGCCTGCATCTTTCTAACCACCCCTCCCCCATTACCTTCCCCAGACCCTGACTATCTGTCACTTACTTTGTGAGTGGCTCCTCTGTACGGGCGTATTCACAATGCACTCTCTGTGCATCTGTATAGCCACCTCCCAGTTCTACTGAAGAACCAGCACAGTAACAGGGTTCGTTGGCACAATGTGTCAGCCATGCCCCTTGAGCGCATGATGTCCAGGCAGATGCAGAAACTGTGGGGCAGCAACTTTGCCACCCACAGAGCCCAGTGCTTTGCTTGGTGGCACCTCTTGCACACCACCTAGTTACATCCCTGCCAAGAATGCCCAATACATGTTATACACTATACGTCTATGCTGGCACTGCCACTCTGCATAACACACCGTGGGCCATACGGGTTGTTTGGGAATATTTGGGTGTGACGCAGAATCAGGACCAGCATATCATTAATAGATAAAACATTTGGTAAGTGTGAAGCCGGTTGTAGGTAAATTGTCCATAAATGTGATAATATGAGGCACAATGTATTGTTCTGTGTAACATGTTATTAGAGCTCACAACAATATATTATGTTACTGCAAGAAAAATAATAAACTAGTATTACATTCCGTATGTAAGTGTTACTGAGCTACTCATGGATCCTGCTTTATTTATCCACTTGGCAGATGAGAGCGAACCACTTGCAAAAAGTACTGACCCTGATGAGGAGATCGGAGGTAAGAGAAATAGGAATATACTCAACAGCACAATTCATTATTAGCTACAGATGCAGTTACCTCAAACAGCCCCTCATGGTGCGACTGGTCCTGTGAGCCCCTCATGGTGTGACTGGTCCTCTGAGCCCCTCATGGTGCGACTGGTCCTGTGAGCCCCTCATGGTGCGACCGGTCCTTTGAGCCCCTCATGGTGTGACTGGTCCTGTGAACCCCTCATGGTGTGACTGGTCCTCTGAGCCCCTCATGGTGTGACTGGTCCTGTGAGCCACTCATGGTGTGACTGGTCCTGTGAGCCCCTCATGGTGTGACTGGTCCTATGAGGCCATCATGGTGAGACTGGTCCTGTGAGCCCCTGCTAGTGCTAGATGCATCTTTTTGGGCCAAAAAATGCATCACAATGTGCTGCCATTAGGACACTACAGAAGACTGTGCTGTATAATCTGATATGTGATACTTGTTATCTGTGTGCGACTGAGACTCTCAATCAGCATGTGAATTGCTACGACGCTGCAGCTGCAGCTTTTTTCCACGCCAAGCGCCATGTACATTCTCAGTTGCACACACATAGACAAGTGTTACATATCCTATTACTCAGAATGGTCTCCTGGTGCTTCCTAGTCACATCACATAGCGACTTAGATGCATTCTCAGCACAGAAAGACTCCCGGCACTAGCAGAGCTGCACAGGACCTGACGGCTCACTCACGCCAGGCATATCGTGCTGCATGGCGTATTGAGGACACATCTGTAGAAAGAAACTGGTTACAGCTGGTAAGTTTTACACGTAGGGCCGCACATGCGCCTGCTGACCTGTAACAAGTTGCCCATCACTGCTTTAAAGGCCGTCCAGCTGACCATAAATAGAGCATAAAGTCTGATCCAAAGCAGCACCTCCGCCCTTATTTACCATCCCATGCAGGCTATTATATAAGAGCTTCATGTCCTAATATGTTGTGTCTGCTGATCCTTAATGGTCCAGAGCCCAACACAGCTGCAAAGCACAATAGTGAGTAATAAAGCAGCAGACCTAAGTGTAGTATAGACAGATTATTATCGTGTGTCGTATCCTATGCCACTGTTATATTGCACTGGTGCTCTGTGTTATGGGATTCAGTCAGGAAGCGGATGGTCGAAATGCCGACCGTCTGCTTCCCGACTGTCAAATCCTGGCAGGGTACTAAGGACAGGTGTCGAAATCCCGACACCTCTCATTAAACCTACACCGGGAGCCCGACGCCCGGCATAATAAACGAAGGTAAGCCGGGCGTGGACAGCTGCAAGGGGGAAGGATTAAGTTTCAGGGCTCTTGGGGGGACTTAGGCACCCCCGGGAGGGTTAGGGATAGGCTAGGGAAAGGGGACGTTAGGGTTAGGCACCCCCAGGTTTAGGCACCTAGCGGATGGTTAAGGTTATGCATGAGGGGGGGAAGTTAGGGTCAGGCACCCCTAAGGGAGGGTTAAGGAGGAGGGTAGGGTTAGTATTACTTACCTAAATCCGCTGTTGGGATCTTCACCCCTGCTGGGCTCCCAGCATCGGGATTTGAGCATAATACATACTGATTCCCGTGTTACATAGAGAGACACATAGTTCATGTTAGTAAATATATATTTATAGCAGATCACACTTGCTTACATAGTATTTTAACATTTTTTAAAAATTTTAACATTCATTTCCTTTATCTTCAATTCCAGAAGGAAGGTTTCGGAGCAGCGAGAATGTGGGGACTACAGGACGTGTTCAATATCAGCTCCCTGATCTTTCATTTATTTTTTGTCAGTCCCCACTGGCTGGCGATGTATAGATGAGGAGAGACCGACCGTTGGGGAGAGATTGTGCTCCAACCACCTCTAAAGCCGCCTCACTCCAACCTTCCTCCCCAACCACCCCTGAAGCCGCCTCACCCCAACACTCTTCTGGGAGCTCAAATTGTACAGCTTCAGCCCAAGACGTGCCGGGCCCAGTAGAGGAACAACATGGTTCTGAAGGTACATATACTTTACACTATATCACCTATAATACCTGCTCTGATCCCTCCATTGGCGCTGTCAGGCAAATCACACATATGTTTGTATGGTGTAAGCGTTGAAGCCAAATGTCCCAGATGCCATACTGCAATCTATAACAAATTTAGGAACCTGTAACTAATGCCATGTGAAAGCAGCACTAACCACAGTAGCCAATGTGCTACACTGTGCACTATCAGCCGGCGAAGGGATACACACAAAATATTCATGGCTATGGTGGGTGGGTGATGATTTAAACTGTTATGATTGTCTAACAAATACATCAAAAACTAAATTTTTTGTTTTATTTATATTTCAGTTGAACAAGAGGAGACATGGCGGAATCTGCTGCGGAGGGAGCTCACAATCATAGCTACAGCTGTACAAAACAATTTGGAGGCCATCAGCCGGAACCAAAGAGTCCTTTAAAAAAAATTTATCTTTTGAAAAAAAAAATGTGTTGTGTTTTTAAATGTTAAGATATTCCATTAGTTAGATTTTTTTTATTAATTTTTTTTATTACAATCTATCTATCTCATTCTATCTGTCAATATGTTCATTTTAATTTAACATATATATATATATATATATATATATATATATATATATATAGAGAGAGAGAGAGAGATATTATATACTTATACATCTATGTATCTATATATGGATATTATATAATTGTACATACAAAAGTGTGTGTTTTTAAAATTTGCCATTTCCAGCATCAGTAAATTTAAAAAATAAAAAGGTGCAGTTATACACTGATTGCAGTCGCATTATAAGCAATTAAAAACAGAACATCGAAAGATCAGATGAGAACACACAAGTAATCGCGATGGCCGTGTAGGGTGACGGCTGCGTCCGTCAGACTACTGCATGTGTAGTGGTCGCTCGTTCTGTTACGTGGCCCGGTAGGTGTGTTTTAAGTGTCATGGGTGTTTTCCCGCTTTCACTGTGCATTGCAAGAGAACGCTTATTTTGCATTTTTCCGCTCGTAGAAGCTGCGAGCAATCGCACCTTAGTGACCAGTTCTGAATCAGGTCCAATATCTGGATATGGTAGATTCTAAATTCAAATAGGTATCTTATCTTGTTTTTAGTTGAAGAGGGTTAGGTATGTCACTGAGGTACATGCAATTTACTTTCATAGAGACAGAGGTAATTTTATATTTTCCAAGCGATCTACCGGGTGGTAGAAACTATATTTATATTGGGACGCCAGTACTATATAGACTACCTAAGTGCATATAAATTAACCGGCTTGCCAGATTACTTGATGAAAAGCAACATTTTTGCTACTTGTTTTAAACCTGACACACTAACAAATTTTACTGCAGACTTGCAAGTCAATACAAAGACCTTATGTGAGATGTGATTATTTCATTATTGGCCATAGGAATATTATTCATATATTATAAAAATTATACTATATGCTTTTATGCAATTGAATACAAATTATCTTATTGTTACTATTTATGTAATTCTTTACTAAGATATGTGGATATATTTAATTTTTATTTGAATAAACATATGTGGAATTATTGAAACCAGCCTCCTGTTTGCATAATAGAGAACATACGTTTCTATCTTTTTGAAACCATTGGATTACAAAATGTCAATACCAGTGCAGTGATTATTGTTTTTCTTGTATACAGTTTAAATTAGTGACTAATTGGTACTGAGCTTTGCTTTCCTATTAATTCTGATAATGGTCCATTACAGCACAATCACATCCGGGAGTCTTGCCCTACTCAATGGGTCAGATTTGCACATCCCAGCAATTTCAACTTGGAATTCAGGAATTAAGGCTACAAACTTCCGCCTTTCACCTCTAATTATAGGGCTCTTAACAAAGACCGGATGCTGTATGCCTTATAAGGTCATAATATAAACAATAGGGGGCAGCATTGGCTCAAATATGGTTATTGGCACAGTATTATATCAAGGCTCATTGCTTAAAGCAGAAAATATCACACAATCTTACATGAAACTATTCAAAATATGTAATTAAAGCACATTCATTTGAGAATCATATGAAAGGGTACCGTCTAATAATACAGTAGAATATTTGCTTGACATAGATGATTATTAGTATCAAACTGCATAGCTAAATTAGTAGAAAAACATTCTAATGATATTTATATAATCACCAATGTATACATTATATATCGTATCACAAAATTTCCCTAAAATCCAAAATACCAGTATAGTTCAGTTCAATAGAGTCTGGAGAAAGTCTTGAAAATATTGGTGCATGTGTGTGGTTCCAACCAATATAAGGCTCAAGTTCCATTAGTATACAATAGTCATATCATCGGATCTTGTAACTCTGTTGATGTCTTATACACTTTCATCCAGGCTGTTGTTATCATAAGCTCATCTCCGGTATAATCCTCTGACCATTCTGTTCAACCACTGTAAAAGAAATTAACCTGTTGGCTTAGAGAAAACAACAGTGTGAGATACACCATAACAATAAAACAAAGTAACACTTTCTTATCTCTACTGTACATATCTCTATTTCTTACTAAACGTGTGTTTTCGGGGATTATACCTCAAATATTCAATGATAAATGGGACGCTTGGTGTTTTCTGAAGATTTCAAGCTATTAATGCACGGTGGTCAGAATTTGTCGACAACAACATTGGGACTCTCCCCTGTTGTTTTGGGAATCTTTGAAGGTGGTCATGAGGGGTCCATGTTATCAGCTATGTAGCCAGGAAGAGAAGAGACTCCAAGGTCATTTATCACTCTCTTAGAGAGGAAGTTACTGCAAGCTTTGCAGCTTCCTCCTATAATCTGGGAGATACCACACTGGCATTTTATAAGCCGTCCATTCATTTATTGTGAAAAACATTATAACCTCTTATGCTAAGCTTAATTTCTAAAAGAAATAATGACACTGACAACAACTGCATTGGTTCGAATCAGTATTAATGTATTTATTAATTGCAACTTTATTTTAATAAAAGAGGGTGGCAAAAGAAGGCGCTACCACAACCCAGCTCCGCAACCTAGCTTTGTCTAAAGCCGCTAAATCCGTGGAGCCTCTCCAAACAAAACGGGGAACAATCTCCGATAATACTATATGCACCCCCAGCCAATGGGACAACACCCCATCCAAATCCTCTTTTATTTGGAGGATCAGCTCCATGCCCTTAATCTGACCCACATCATTGCCCCTTAAACGCAAAATGAAACAATCGGGACAGCCCCATTGCTGTTCCTGCTTAAACAGCAAAACCAGGAGGGAGGCCCAACATAATCCTCGGATTACAAGCCATCTAACTTTGCAACCTCCCATCAACATAACTGCCCTTTTAGCCAAAGGGTGCCTTTCAGCCCAAAACAGATAGGAGTGGCCCACAAGCCACGCCTGCTCCACAGGGCCAGTGGATGCTGAAAAAGAAAATACTTAACCGTCAGTGTTTTGTACCCAAAACCATGTAAATGAACAAAAACATGCAACAAACAATATTAATACAGAAACCCAGGTGAAGAAGAAAAATTAAAAAACCTCCCGTGGACCACTTGTAAAGCCAATTGTAATCAGGGCCCTCTCGGAGGAAAAATAAACATTCCTGCACACCCCCAGTTTTTGAATGCTAATCTTTCAAAAACTGACAGGTAAGCAACGTCTCTGGGTTGGCGCAACGGGCTCAACATCAAAGTTTATCACAACGAACATAACTTTTGAATGCAACTGATTTCCACCTCCCCATCTCCTGAATAGCAACTGCTGGCAATCCTTCAGCCGCGGCGCATGTAGCAGCGGCAATGCGAAACAAGTGAATACCATACTATCTAAATGAAGTAAAAATTGCAAACCCCCCACGGGCTTTAATTGACTGTAAAGGGCCGCAAGGTGCAAAGGGCAGATGTCAAGAATGGCATGGGATTTAAATGAACCCCACCTCCCGCGGCCCGTCTGATCCGTTTTAGAAAGGTGAATTTTGCAAATGACCGACTCCTTTTTAAACAGCACATTTCGGGACAGCAGGCCAGTAACTTCTAAACGTTTATTAACCACCACCAGCTCGCTGACCCGAACGGCTCCAAAAATTGCAAACGGAAATGCACACTGGAAAAGCAAGGCTTCAAAATCACTCAAAGCCACAGCTGGCAGGATTGACATAAGGTCCCGTAATAAGATTAAATCAATGGGTCTGTGGTCATCCGCAGGGGCAGGTCTCTCTCTGGCCCAACTAGCATGAAAGTCTTGGTGGGATCATGGATCTGATAAATCTTAGAGTAAAATGAAATACCCGCTAACATAGCAGCCATGACTGCCTTAGATCTACCCCTTTCATAGTGACCACAAACAAATGCTAACAAACAATCCTCCCTTATCCCATTACTTAGCCCGGTATGCCTTTCAATCAAGCCACACAGGTGTTTACGCTCGCAAAGAAGATGGTGCCAAAGATTTATGCGCCAGTCCAGCTATGTCTGCTCGATAATCTGCCAGACACCAGGAGCACATGTTAGCACCCTAGGCACCAAAGCGCAAAATCTAGCAAAGTTGAAATGTGATAAGGCATCTGCTATCTCGTTCTCAACCCCTGGCACATGTTCTGCTGAAAAGTGTATATTGAATTGTAAACACCTCAGATCTAAATGCCTCAGAAGCCTGAAAGCCTGAGGGGAAGAAGAACGCTGATTGTTAACAGCGTGAACCACTCCCAAATTGTCACTCCAAAATACCACGCTCTGATTTGCCAATTTGTTGGTCGAAAGCTCAACAGCCACAATTACTGGAAATAGTTAAAGTAACAATAAGTTGGCTGTGAAACCCCGGACAAACCATGACGGTGGCCAATGTGAAATGCACCACTCCCCATGAACAATGCACCGAAACCAACAGAACCTGCTGCATCAGTAAATAATTGCAGTGGGATTAAAAACCGCAATAGATCGCCATAAAAGCTCACAATTAATTTGTATTTTATTTTTTATATTAAAAGGAAAACCACACCCGATGATCATCCTTGACCTCTCTAGAGAGGCGGACGGTATAATGCGGCTTAACCAGCCCCTGCTGTTGATTTCTCCAACTTATGGCAGAAAACTGGAACCATTGGAATGATCCGGCATGCAAAATTAAAGGAGCCTAAAAGGGATTGCACTTGCCTCAACCTGAGCCTGTCTAGCCCCAAACTTTCTTCAATTTGCCCTAACATCCTCTGAACCTTATTCGCCGGGAGGCGGAAGCATCCTGCCGCGGTGTCGACCTCGACACCCAAATAGGACAAACAACAAGTGGGGACCCCCGTCTTATCCCGCATAACTGGGACCCCCAAAACCTGTAAGAACGAACTAGCTGAAAACTACATTTTTTGAGAAATGTTACTGTCACCTGGGCCCACAAAGAGAAATTCGTCTAAATTATGGGCGACTCCATACTGGCCTGTGCCTGCCACAATGCACCAGTGACGGAAAGTGCTGAACCTCTCAGAATAGGCACAGGAGACAGAAACACCCCATGGGCAGACACTTGTCAATGTAAAACTTATCCTCCAACTTAAAACACATATACAGGTTGAGTCTCCCATATCCAAAATGCTTGGAACCAGGGGTATTTTGGATAACGGAATATTCCGTATTTTGGAATATTTGCATATCATAATGAAATATCTTGGGAATGGGACCCCAATATACACACAGAATGCATTTATGTGTTATATACACCTTATACACACAGCCTGCAGGTAATTTATTTAATATTTTCAATAATTTTGTGGCTCAAGCAAAGTTTGTGTACAGAAATGAAATTAATTTATGTTTCATATACACCTTATACACACAGCCAAAAGGTAATTTTATACAATATTTTTAATAATTTGTGCCTTAGACAAAACTTGTCTACATTGAACCATCAAAAATCAAAGGTCTCCGTCATGCCAAAATAATTAAGTTTTTCGGAATATTCTGTATTTCAGAATATTTGGATATGGGAGACTCAACCTGTACCTCATGGAATCGGGGTGCAATGGCAGTAGCCGAAAAGCCGATTCGATGTATAATTTTGCCATAAACGCCCCAGGGCCAAAGCTGCAGATCAAAATCAGTACGCCATCAAACAGCTGATAACGCACCCGGCAAAGCTCTTCCGGAATCGAGTCGTAAACAGAGCCCCCCCCCCATGGATGAGATAAATGCTGGATTATACGGCATTTACCCAGAACGCTCTTGGGCACCACCCCAAATGGGGGAAATGCACAAGCCAGGCAGGGGTTACACTGCAAAAGGACCGATATACGTCCCAATTTAATCTCCACCTTCCGTCTCACTACCAGCGGCAACTCCCCCGCCGACTTGAGATTCCTGCACGCAACTACTTGAAAAGAACCGGAAATGACAATTGCGACATGAGTGTCGAACAATGACAACTCGCTCCTCTAGAACATTTAGTCATTAAAGGCAAAGCACCTACCCTTTGCCACATACCCAGAGCTGCCCTTCCCTGCCATGTTTGGTTTCTTGTACTGACTCTCTAAGGGGTTTTTACTATGCTGGATAACTTCCAACCACACCTCTACGTCCTTGGCACCCAAAGGCATGATTGAATTCCCATCCTGTTTACAACTACATTTTTCGTCATATTCCCTCCAGGCAAAACCCCGGGGATTTGTGAACATTTCATGAATAAGGTAAATGTATTTAACCACGTTCATGTGCTCATCAGGACTGGTTTCCAAATAACAAGCGGAAAAAACAAAAACACAATTCCCCTCATCCAGAGATGGTAACTGCGAAAAGCATTTTCTCCAATACCGCCTGTCTTTTTGGCCTTCTCAAAATCCTGCCTCATGTCCTCCGTAAGAGTAAACATGTCCACATAATTCCCCTTTCTTATCTTTTCTCTGATCCTCCTCCTCAAACCCCTAGTTATAGCCGTGTTGGCACAATGTACCATATCAGCATACGGTGCCGCTTCAGCAGGCGCAGTTGCCTTGCCATTTGAACCCTTGCTCCTTGCTGTTTTCTTAACTATGCAATGCGCAATTAATCTTGGTAATTTCCGTGGGCGCCTAGGGGATCCCGGGGACTCGCTGCTAACAGATGATTCAGATAAACTACTGTCATTTAAAACTTGTGCCAGTGTATGCTCACTGGATCCAGACGGGCCTGCAAACTGCGAATCACCAGCTGAAATTCCTTCGGCCTCGACAGCAACAACTGATGTTGATGCCACCTCCTCACAAACCGCATTTCTCTTGCGTCGCACCACCTCCTCTGTAACTGGATGTGCACCTGAAGCCCCAGGTAGAACTTCAGGAGAGGGAACAAAAACATTCAATTCCGTGGGTAACATAGCATCTAACACGGGAAGAGGAGGAGGAGGAGGTTGAGGAGAAGGGATGGGAGCAGTGACCGGAGAAGCCCGACATACAGTGAAGCAGTTGCTACAGAGCTGACAGCAGGGCCCGCAATGGTCAGCGAGGCAGGGACCTGTTGTTGCAGCAAGCCGAACAACAACGAAGGATAAGCTTGCAACCAAGAACTGGGTGGTGAATAAGCAGCCCGCCAGCAGTAATATGGCTGGGTAGCTGCTGTGGGAAAGAAATAGTCAGCTGCCCGTATGAGAATTGACTAACTGCTGGGGCAGGTGAGGTGTATGATAGAAAGACACTGCCATTGTGGAAAAATTGGGATTCTGGGTGAAACCCTGCACCTGTGGCCACTTTATTTATGTTATCAGACGCCCCCGGGGATTCCCAGTCCCCGGCACTCGCGTCTCTTAAATCCCCGCCCACGCACACCTGTTCTGCAACGCCTACTGGCCCGGGATTGCATGATAAGGGCAGCGGAAGCAGTGTTGCCAGGGACTGAATGTCCCCAGGCCGCGCGCCACCACCAGCCCTCTCCCCGTCCCCGGCGGTGACTCCATGGCCCACGCTGCGCTGAACGCCAGGGTGGGAGGCGCAGACAAGTAGGAGGCGAGGATTGGCGGCAGGGGAACCATGGTCCCACCTGACTGAGGGGAGGGGGAGCCTGCGATGAGCTCCCCAGCTGGGGTGGGAATGAGAGCCACACTGGGGCGGCGGTAACCCGCAGCCGTGAGCAGGCGGGCTGCCTCAGCAAGTCAATGGGAGGTTGCTGAGCGCTTAGGATGGGGTAAACTGCTGTCGGGAATGGGGAAAGGGGAAAATAAAGAGAATGGAAAGGGGCAATGTGGAAAGGAGCTGAAAGCACGGGGGAGGTAAAAGGCTGTGTGAGGGAGAGGTTTGGAAATAAGGTGACAGACAGGCAGAGATATAAAGGGAAAACAGACACCACAGCAAGGGGGGAGAAAAACCAAAAAGCTAAATGAAAAGAGGAGTTTTGGTAATAAATTGTAAGCACAAGAAAGCTCCTGAGGTAACCACAGTAATACACAGAAACTACTTAGCTGGCTTCCAACTGAAAAAGAGGCTGAACCTATTCAAATTCGGCCTTAAATAGCAAAACCTAAATGTACCCTAGTTGGCTAACTGCAAACTAATGAAAAAAGGCCTCACAGAATAGAAAACTGCCTAGCAACAGATTCTCTAAAACTACCAATCACAAAAAATTGAGGACTGTTTTATAGCCTCACGCTTATACAGCCTTCGTCTAGTCTAAGCAAGCTCAGCAGCTTTTAGATAATTTTCTTTTGATATAAGTCAAAAATTCCCTGGAGATCTCGAAACACAAATATTATAGATGGGGGAGCAAGGCTGGAAGATTATTAGCTTCTATGTCTCGCCCATGGAAAACAAGAACTCATGTTGTGGCCATTAAACATCCTCTTACTAGTAATCTGGTTACTGATTTGAAATTTATATTGCATATTGGATCTTGCTTCTCGAAAAGCACCAGGCCCTGATGGATTGTCTGGTGACTACTACAAAATGCTACATGATAATGTTTTCCCGCTTTGCAAAAACTCTGTCAAACAATATATAGAGATTGCCACCAATATCCTACTTTTAATGAGTTGCATACTAGATTGTTACCTAAACCAGGAAAAGACCCCCCGTTATTAGGGTCATATAGGCCTATCACGTTATTGTATGTGGACTTCAAAATATTATCTAAAATTATGGCCAATCATCTTGAAATGATTTTGCAGAGTCTGCTTACAGATCACCAGTCGGGTTTTTAGATACCAACCTGGTGGGCTTGGATTTCCTTGATCATAACAGCCATATTTGGTCAGATACAACTCAAACACCAAATGGAGAGGCTATTTTGTGATGGTATTTGGAGATGTTCTCCCTCCTCCCCTCCCAGCCTTCCCATAAATAGGGGCATATCCAATTAGCCGCGGTGTGCTGGTGGGAATTCAATTAGCGGGGATTCCACTCGCGGGTGTCCCCAAGACCCCGCGCGCGAGTCCCTGCTGTCGGACTTTACCTTGCACATCATGTAGGTGCGAGGTAAAATCTGCGTGAGGCCGCCCTATTCGGCCTCGCGCGAATGGGTAAATCACACTGATTGCGCATTTCTCACGGAATCAGTGTGTTCTCGTGCAGGAGTCCCGTTCTAATGCCGTGGGGAAATAGCTATTTAATTGAATAGCTAATCCCTGCGTCGCAGGACTTTTGCATGACAATTAGCCGCTGGTGAAATCCCACGGCTAATTGGATATGCCCCATAATCCGAGAAGCACAATGATAAGAGATGTTTCGTGCCAGACTTTAAAATCCCTCTGCCCCCTTCCTGTTCAGAGATTCTGTTTTGTGTGCTGCGACAGACATCATCTCCTGCATGCCCTTTTGATTCTTTAAAAATAATTTGGAACCACCGAGAAGCTCCAGTGGGGCAAGGATTGATGTGAATGAGTAAAATATTTTTTGTAAATACCTCCCCTCCTCCCTCAAAAAATTTGCTTCGGAATCAAAAAATTAAATTAAATTTACTACTAATCTACCCTTTATTTCCCTGCCTTGAAGATGGGTGGTAGAACTGCGCTCTCGTTGACCAAGGGGTGGTGTGTTGAGGTTTCGGGGTGCTGCACCTTTGTGTGGGAGTACCTTTCCCGCACTGAAAATGTATGGGGGTAGGGGGGGTAAGGTGCGCTCTTCCTGCTAGTAGTGGTGATGGTGATGACTTGTGTGTGTTTGTGAGTGGTGTTAATTAGAATGTTTCTTCTGGTGGTGGTGGTGTTTTGGGAGTGAGGAGGGTGTGATTGGGTATGGAGTGTAGTTTGGAGTAATGTGAAAAGGGGAATGGAATAGGATCAAAATGAGGCCAGCGAGACACAGTAATTTGGGGCAAAATCTTTTATTGAGTAGTCACAATGCTGCTCTGTTAAGATCCCGGGCAGGTGGGTGGGGTTCAGTGATGGGTGGTGATGAGACTGGGGAGGTAGGTGGACCCTTTTAGGGGGCTCCTTCCCGTGCGGTTCAGTGACCTTGCACGTCACCCCTGCTGGACCTATGGTCGACAGTCTACGAAGTCTCGGGGGGTGGGGGGATATGCAGAGTGGGTTGGGACACCTGTGCAGCATCCCGCGTGTTGGTGTGAGTCTTGGCAGTACTTACCTACCGGTAGTTTTTTTGTTATGGTGATGTAGGTCGACGTTGCGGCCGTTGCAGATAGGTTGGAAGCTGCAGGTTTGTTGGTGAGCTGGATCAGCGTGCTGCTGGTGTGCTGCAGGTGCACGGCTGTTTTGATTGGTCTGCGGAGGTCAGCGACCGGAGTATGCAGCTGAAGTTGGCTCTTGGTCGTGCCGCTGGTGGTGCGGAGCCAGAGGTGTGGATGGGTGAGCCGCTGGGAGGCTGGGTTGCAGCGTGTGTGCTGGGACCACCCCTGGGGGGTGGTCTGCCTGGGATACTGATTCAAAAAAAGCCATGGAGGAGGGGGGATGTGGAAAGTGTGACCGGGATGGAGCTGGTCACTGGCGATGTTGGCTGGGCGGACTTGCGGCCAGATGTGCGGGATGCTCTTATCACTGACGGTCCCTCGTGGAAATGGGGATTGACGGTGGATACACCCCTGGCCAGGAGTGAGTTGCTGAGCACGCCTGGGAGCAGGGGGGGAGAGAGGCTGGTCCGGGGTGGAGCCGGTCACTGGAGGTGTGAGCGGTGCGGACCAGCAGGCGGGTGGGCTGAGAGCTTTCTGCACTGGTGGTCCCTGGTGGGGATGGGGATCTTTAGTGGAGGTCAGCCTGGATCGGTGTCGGGTTTGATGTGAGGGTCTCCAACGCATTTCGGCCCAGGTGCCTTCTTCAAGGAGAAGAAGGCACCTGTGCCGAAATGTGTTGGGGACCCTCACATCAAAGGGTCCACCTACCCTGGGGAGGTAGGTGGACCATCAAAAGGGTCCACCTACCTCCCCAGTCTCATCACCACCCATCACTGAACCCCACCCACCTGCCCGGGATCTTAACAGAGCAGCATTGTGACTACTCAATAAAAGATTTTGCCCCAAATTACTGTGTCTCGCTGGCCTCATTTTGATCCTATTCCATTCCCCTTTTCACATTACTCCAAACTACACTCCATACCCAATCACACCCTCCTCACTCCCAAAACACCACCACCACCAGAAGAAACATTCTAATTAACACCACTCACAAACACACACAAGTCATCACCATTTCCCTGCCTTGGCCAACTACAGCTGTGGCCAAAAGTTTTGAGAATGACACAAGTATTGGTTTTCACAAAGTTTGCTGCTTCAGTGTTTTTAGACCTTTTTGTCAAATGTTACTATGGTATCCTGAAGTAAAATTACAAGCATTTCATAAGTGTTAAAGGCTTTTATTGACAATTACATTAAGTTTATGCAAAGAGTCAATATTTGCAGTGTTGACCCTTCTTTTTCCAGAACTCTGCAATTCGCCCTGGCATGCTGTCAATCAACTTCTGGGCCACATGCTGACTGATGGCCGCCCATTCTTGCTTAATCAACGCTTGGAGTTTGTCAGAATTTGTGGGTTTTTGTTAATCCACCCGCCTCATGAAGATTGACCACAAGTTCTCAATGGGATTAAGGTCTGGGGAGTTTCCTGGTATTAATACCCTTAAATCGCTAAACAAAAATAATTGCTTTCCAGACTTAAATTGTGGTTCCAAAGCACAAAAGTTCTTATTGCAATAAAAAGAAAGTTACACGCTTTGATCTAACACAATTAGAGCAAAAGACAATTAAATACAAAAGGTACAAGCCGATACATACGCTAGCACTCTGGATCCAGATTTCCTGGCATCAAACGTGAAGCCTCCGTCACACAAAGAAAGAAAAAGATGACTGACTATAGGACAGAGAGAGCTAGTATATATATATATATATATATATATATATATATATCTTTCAGAGAGTAGACAATACAATAGAAATGAGCTGGCATAATTCCATTGGTTCTTGTTCTTGGTTCTTCTGGTACGATGCAGTTCATAGGTCAGTTTGTACAGTGATAGTTCAGCCCTCCAACGGCTCTTTGTGTATCTTTCCCATCGAAGAACTGGTTTAAACTAGTATATGACACTACATACAGATTTCACATTCTAAACACTAATTTCATACAATTCATAACTTGCAGACGTATGATGCGATCTCCTTATTGATAGAACCAGAGATCTGCAAATAAACAGTGATTCAGAATGGTACCAAACATGACTTGTCTACCATGTACTAAACCTTAGATATCAAATACATTCATTTCACAACATAATTGTTAACGAATAAAACCTCTAATATTATGCTTAGTGCTTGGGAACCTTTTTATAATTGATTAGATGTGTGAGTGGGAGAATATTGTGTAAATTCGCTAGTATGCTTTGTGCCTATATGTGTTTAGTGCTTGTCTGTGCTTCGCTGTACAGTGCAACTGTGCATTGTGCGTCTTGTATATTTTATATGTATTATTTAATGTGCGTATAGGTTATGGTAGGACTTTTAACAATATGCGGGAGCAAAGCAGTCTCACAACGCTAATAATTTAATATAGCATCGTACTCAATGGTTTCGTGCTGACAACGCAAGATGGTGTCGTCTGGGACAACACAAGATGGCGTCGCCCAATATTAGCTTAAGATCTGGTCTCAGCCAATCATCCGGCTTCGACAGTCCACCCTTTGATAGCAAACAATATGCTATCACCTAATGTCTTTAATCTTTTTTTTTTTTTTTTTAGTCATACACCACAAAATATTATTTAATGTTATATGATGGGATGGCACAATTCGGTCTTTCAACCATCAATAATGCGCCCCCGGGAAGGGACATAAAACTACCCTTATACGCACACTGTGGATCTTGGAAGATCATGGGAAAGATGTGGGGATGCACCTAACCTAAAAAGGAAGTGTTGAAGGGGATAGGGACTTACATTATTTAAGATGTTTTAAATATAACATTTAATAACACATCTCATCCATGGCTAAATTTGTACATCATCTGATGGTACATTCTAGTTCAGGATTATAATGCAGTTCTTTATTTACCTTGGTATTCATACTATTACTACTAACCACCATCATAATTTCATTCTCCCGGGTTACCTTAGCATTACTTTTTCCACACTTCAATACAGTAGGAACACATCTGACACATATGCCAATTACGAAGATGACAAACACTATGAGGATAAAGAGCTTACCTACGTTAGCAACCATTTTCTGGACCCACTCCCCTAGACCGGAGAACCATTTTACAGGGTTCAACCACATGAACCACTCTTCTACCGTTTCCTCTACCTCAGTTAAAGAGGCATTGTGGTTCTTTCAAAATTCCCATTTCAGCTGCAGAATCTCATCCATCTACCGGTCTATCACCTCTTTTGGATCACTAGTAGTATTTGTGGTGTAAGTGCAACACTTGACACCAATTTGGGTGGCTAGAGTCACACAGTATCCACCAGTGACAGCTGTTAAATAATTTAACACTAGTCTATGTTGCACAAGTTCTTTCTTATAGACCTGTAGCTCTTGACCTGTGTATCTAAACGTGTCATCATACATCTCTGTGATATTATCTATTAATTTAGCAAGATCTTGAAAGTATTTAAAATTTAAAGTACCCCAAGTGATCCTGGTGGGATCTAATGCTTCCAAAATTTGGAAGCCAGTTGTTTTGCTAATCAACTGTGTGGCTGTATGTACATCACCAGGTATCATGTTTCTTTTGTCTCTGTGTTCATACTGTGTATGAAGATATGGTGATGGTGTGTTTTTATGAATACCAAACATTTCACCATATGTAAGGGTCATAACCTCTGGGAGTACCCTTCCCAGATAACATAAACCTTCTGAACTCGGAGTGAGCCACTTGTACGCTTTCCTTCCACATATATAATACACTTCTGGGAGTACATAGGGAATAGAATGCATCATTACCTTTAATCACATTTCTCTGACAAAGGATCCTATTCCAGGTTCTCTCATTTGGCTAATACACGTCTCTGGTTGTATAATATCTGCACAGTACCCTACTGGTACTCTGCCAACCATCTCCTTGATGGGACTACGAGTATACCTATACCAGAAGTATCTCCCACTGTAAGTAATGTTATGTACAAGTTTATCATCTAGTGGTCCATTATCAGCTCTAAGTGAGAAGGTCATTATCTGATTGTTCCCGGTCACCTCCCAGTTTCCTGGTTTATTGGAATTGGTGATATTTAAACATAAGATAGTTTTATCTACTTGGTACGGGTGAAGCTTAAAATATGGAGGTTTGTACTTAATGAACTTCCCGTCCAACATTTTCCCCTTATGTAATCCATGAACCTCAGAGACATTTAATGGAAATGGTACTAAACCCACACAATGTTGTCCCTGAGGCACATGAGAGCAAACCCAACACTCAGTCTGGTTTAAGACCTTACCCACTAAGTAATGGGAATCCTCTAAAGGATGCTCGCCCAAATACAGATTACTCTTGGACTGGCATCGCTGGATGCATTTCTCATCAATTAGGGATCCACAGTTTGCACACATACAGTATTCCTCAGACAATAGACCTTCACACTGACTCCGAGTTTCTAGGATGACAGATCTCTTAGCAATTACTGTACTGAGTTTGGTCAGATACCGCCCTAATGGTTTTATAGCTCCTTCTCCTGATCCCACTCCATCGTTATCACCATCAACCTCCCTCTCCGTCATCTCTCCTCAAACAGCAAATCACAAAACAAATGTATAGGATGAGAACTTTAGGAGGAAACACAAATACAACCCCAGCCCACCACTCCATTGCTGGAATAGTGGTCTGCAAATTTCCCTAGCTCAGGTGTTCCACTGCAATCTCTAACTGTCCCGGAACAAGCTTGCAATTGACAGGTCCACGTTATCTGTCTCGACTCCGCCCTGTATCTCCACCGGATAGGTGACCTTTCTGCAGTGAGTGGAATGGACCCAGGTATCTCTCTCTGCTACTTTCAACGATGTTGTACTTGTCAGCAACACTTGATACGGTCCTTCCCACCGATCTGTCAAACAACCTGAACGTAAGAAATTTCGCATCATAACTAAACATAACATAACTAGTGGGATTTAGAACCACTAGAATTACGCTTGTCACTCATGCAGAATGCCGACTACCATTCACTGTGCAAGTCCAAAACTAAAACAGCACATACACAGCTGTTATTTTTTTTTTATCGGATAATGATAAAATCAACTATGCAGTTGTTTTCCCATGATCTCATTCAAAAACTAAAATGCAAAAATTATCACAATTCAGGGGGTTCATCACATTCCCATTTTTGTCGAAAATACATGATACATAAGATGATAAAAAAGGGAAAAGATAAATACACGATGTCTGACAGAAATAAATGGGATATTTTCACATTTCTAATCACGTGGGACATGGCCACTCCCCCTGCAAAATAAAGGGCCCCATTTATTAATGATGCATAACCCCTTTAGCGCTCGCTAAAGGGGTTATGTCATCCTTTCTACATTCAATAAACAGTGGTAATCTAAGATTAACGCTGTTTGTCACAGCATCGTGCTTGCCATCTTTAGATGGTGAGAGCAATGCGGTCCCCATTTATGGCAATGGGGACCCAATGCTGCCCTTTTGGCTTCAGTGAAGCCTTCCAGGTCCCCGCCAGGTTACAGTGCCATGCACATGCGCAGATGGAACCTCGCGCATGCACATTACACTGGAGCCCGTCATGGCAGCATTAGGCTGCCAGCAGCCATGCGGAGGACCTCGTTGACGAGGAGGACTTCGCTGGACTTCGCTGGACTACCCTGGAAGGGTGAGTATTGATAAATACTAGTGCCATTTTAATTTGTATCACTGTAATATTAAACAAAAAAAGGAGCTGGTCTTTACGATCATTCATAAATAGGGCCCAGAATATGAAAAATAATAATTGTGGTGCTGCATGGGGGGGTGAGGGATGCCGTGATGAGTGCTCCCTCCCTGGGCACACCGCAGCCCAGCATACAACAATGTGTGCTGGGCTGGGGTGTGAGAGGCTATTGCAACGGTGTTGCAGGTGGCGAGCCAGGGCCAACCGCTGGGTCCCTTCAACAAGCTCAGGTAATTAGTACTTGCCCCCCTCTCTCGGCCCCCCTGGCTCCAGCAAGTAGATATAGAAAACATGCACTGTTAATGTGCCCCGTGGCCTGGATTTGGGGAAACACTGTGCTACAGTGTCACGAATGGTGTCTGTGAGTTACCTGTCTCAGGTGATGAGTGGGATTCAACGGAGACCGACATGACTGGAACCACAGATGGCATAGATAGCTCTATTGCAAGATTTATGTAGCAGTGAGAACTGCCTTTGAAGATGAATGACAGGAACTTGGAGGAACCAGACTGGGACTGGCAGGAAGACTTGTTGAGTTGAACTGGTGAACTTGGAGCTTGACTCTGGTATGGAATAACATGACAATGGCTGAAGGGAAATCCGGTAATGCTGAGACAAGGGCTAAACAGGGTAATCCGGAAACAGTGTCACAAAGGCTGGAACTCAGGTGCAGACTGGAGAGGGTAATTGGGAATAACAGGTTCAGGAAGGAATGGGTAGGTCTGGGATTTTAAGTTCAGGGAGGGAGTGGGTAGGTAGAAGGAGCAGGAGTTGATCCACAGCAGGAAGCAAGGCAGGGTAACACGATGGAGGTTTGCAGGTGCTAGGGACAAACCAGGAGTAAGGCTAGCAGCAGAGCAGGACTAAGGTCAGGAGCACAGGAACTCATTTATAGCTGATGCTGAAAACACAGAAGTTGCACTGGCCTGGGGATTAGCAGGATTACTGGATTGCCAGGTATTGCTGTAGCAGGACGTCTGGATTGCCAGGTATTGCTGTAGCAGATTTTCTGGATTGCCAGGTATTGCTGTAGCAGGTTTTCTGGATGCACCAGGGGTTGCTGTCAGCAGGAGACAGGGATACACTTGTACACAGAAACAGCACGAACCATACACCACAGAAAGTAACAAGATGTTCAGGCCCAGAATGCTATCAGGGGAGGATATATATACCCTGGGTCTGGCTGCAATTGATGGATATGGACAGGTGGTCTGGCAGTAGCTTTCTGAGAGGTGGAAGGCACAACATGCAGATGGAGTATTCATCTCTACAGCACTGAGAATCAGAACCACACCTGCGACTCCAATCTAGACCAGCAATGTTCACAGACAGAGGAGAGGCCAGGTGATCAATCAGCATGGAAGGAATGCAGGAAGAAGTGCTGCAGCCAGCATGACCAGAGCAGATTCTCAAGGAAAACCACACATACAAATCCATGGAGACAGTTGGCAGGGGTAAGTCTACAGGCAAAAAGGTGAAAACTAGACAGGGTCGTGACATACAGTATCTGTCTGGTGGGAACTCCTGCTGTAATTAACCAATAGGTGGAAAGTTCTGATAAGCACAACCCTCCAGGTAAGATGTCCTACCTACACTTGCCTCTAGGTGAGAGGTCCTGCCATATTATCGGTACCAAATGGAAG
This sequence comes from Taudactylus pleione, assembly GCA_031769625.1. Lineage (NCBI taxonomy): Eukaryota > Metazoa > Chordata > Amphibia > Anura > Myobatrachidae > Taudactylus > Taudactylus pleione. The sequence goes on from JAUIMM010000099.1 coordinate 9,886,516, forward strand.
CTTTGTTATGCAATACCTATCACGGGGAATTTCAACTAGCCCTGCTACACTGTTATAATTGCAACCACAAAGGGCTCTGCTTTAAGACTTAGCCACCAGTGAGGACTCCTTCTTCTCATCACTGGTCTATAGGGTGAAGCAGGCTAGAACCCTGTTTATCAAACTGTAGATGATGTTGATCCTCCAATCATGCAACGGCTTGTAAAATCCATATAGATTATAATCTGGAGTGTTTATAAACCATACAGATGCAAGGCATTCATCCATAGTGACTATTATACTATTATCTGAATATAAACACCTCAGCAGTGATAAGCAGCTCTTTCATGAATTGCTTTACCTGTCTCCGTGTTCCACTCCCCCTTCCCCTGAGACTCATCTCCTAGGTTCCTCACAAGCAAAGACTTCAGGTTTTCTAACCTTTCTTAGTGGCTGGGGCTGTTCCCTCAGTTACCTGAACAGCTGCAGGTGCTCAACTGGGAGCTGTTACTGGTTACCTGGCTTTCAGCTCCCTGTAATTGCATAGTATTATTAACCCATAGTAGGTCCTAATAGACAGCAATACATATATAGTTTATAATGCTAGAACAAATGACAGTTCATATTATTTTCATTACTGAACAAAACAATTATAGTACTTTACTGCACACTTTGAGCAAAGATAATTGCGGTTATTACATCCGCCATTTTATTTTATTTTTATTTAGTTTCCATTATTTAAAGACACATGAAAAAGTGACATAAATTCTGCAAAAGTATCAACATTTTGTAAAATTTAATGTTATTTTAGTTTATATAGCACTCTGTATGTTTTTAAAGATATAGCTGCTCCAATTTGACTAAACAAAACATATAAAACCCTCACCTGAGCCATCAAGAGGAGATACGGTCTGTCAGTGCTTCCACACCATAACCTGTTCAGCAATGGAAAAAAAAACGCCCTCCACCCACCCCTCTGGCGTTACTGGTATACGCTCAGGGGGAAGGAAAGGGTCAACAGCGTAGCACAGGACAGTGCTGGGCGCTGAGAAGACTAGCACCGGCACTGTTTGCATTACTGCCTCACTCTGAGGTCACAGGTTTGATTCCCATCACGGCCTAATGCCGGGTACATACCAATACAATAATTTGGCCGATCACCCGTTATCGGCCCGATACTTGTATAGTAGGGGTGTGCACTGGCCACTTTTCGTGTTTTGTGTTTAGGTTTTGGATCTGGATCTTTCTTCATGTTTTGAATCTGGATTGGTTTTGCCAAAACCACCCTTTCGTGTTTTTGGTTCTGGGTTTTGTGTTTTGGATCTGTATTTTTTTTTTAAAAAGCATAAAATCAGCTAAAATCACAGAATTTGTGGGTTTTTCTGATCTTATACTATTATTAACTTAAATAACATTAATTTCAACTCATTTCCAGTCTATTCTGAACACCTCACACCTCACAATAGTGTTTTTATGTCCAAAAGGTTGCACCAAGGTAGCTGGATGACTATGCTAAGCGACACGAGTGGGCGGCACAAACACGTGACCCATCTAGGAGTGACACTGCAGTGGCAAACAGGATAGCAGTTTGTAAAACTAGGCCCCAAACAGTACATAATGCAAAGAAAAAAAAGAGGTGCAAGATGGAATTGTCCTTGGGCCCTCCCACCCACCCTTATGTTGTATAAACAGGACATGCACACTTTAACAAACCAATCATTTCAGCGCCAGGGTCTGCCATACGACTGTGGCTGAAATGATTGGTTCATTTGGGCCCCCACAAAACAAGCTGGCAATTAATCTGTCCCTGCACAAACTGGCTCTACGGAGGCAAGATGTTGTCCTCATCCTCCTCATCCACCGATTCTTCACCCCCTGTTGTGTACATCCTCATCCTCACAGAGTATCCACCACCACAGGTCCCTCTGTACGTTCTGGAGGCTGGTCTCCCTGGAAGAGTTGATAATTCATTTTTATGAACATCATCTTCTCCACATTTTGTGGAAGCAACCTCCTACGCCTTTCGCTGACAAGGTTCCCGGCTGTACTAAACACTCTTTCGGAGTACACACTGGAGGGGGGGGCAACTCAGGTAAAATAGAGCCAGTTTGTACAGGGGCCTCCAAATTGCCTAATTTTCCTGCCAGTACAGGTACGGACTGTCTGACATGCCTACTTGGATGCTGTCACTGATGTAATCCTCCACCATTCTGACAATGGTGACAGTATCATATGCAGTGACAGTAGACATGTCAGAAATTGTTGGCAGGTCCTTCAGGCCGGACCAGATGTCCAAACTTGGTCCTGCCTGCCCTGCATCACCGCCAGCGGGTTGCTTAGGATACCTAAGTTGTTTCCTGCCAGCCCCAGTTGTGGGAGAAAATGAAGAAGGAGCTGTTGACGTGTCACGTTCCGCTTCAGCTGACAGTGTTTTCACCAGCAGGTCTTTGCACCTCTGCGGGCTTGTGTCGGCCAGAAAGAGAGACACCACATAGGCTTTAAACCTGGGATTGAGCATGGTGGCCAAAATGTAGTGGTCTGATTTCAACAGATTGACCACCCTGGAATCTTGGCAAAGCGAATGAAGGGCTTCATCCACAAGTCCCACATGCACTTTCTCCAGCTGCTTCTGCAAAAGCCCGATGAGAGGAATGACCTGACTCAAGCAGGCAGTGTCTGAACTGACTCCACGTGTGGCAAGTTCGAAGGGCTGTGATTAATTCAGGTGCATACCCCCTCCTTTGCCTATGTCATAGGTGGATGTATAGGCTTGAGTGGCCTTTTGCTGCTCCTCCATCCTCTGAAGCATATAGAGGGTTGAGCTGCACCGCGTCACAACCTCTTGCTTCAGGTGATGGCGGGGCATGTTCTAGAGTGTTTGCTGGTGCTCCAGTCTTCAGCACGCAGTCACTGAATGGCTAAAGTGGCAAGAAATTTTTCGGGCTACCCAAAGCGTCTCCTGCACGCCCCTGACGTTTTTCAGAAAATTCTGCACCACCAAATTTATTGTGTGAGCAAAACAATGGCACGTGCTGGAATTTGCCCAGATGTAATGCCCGCACAATATTGGTGGCGTTGTCAGATATCACAAATCCCCAGGAGAGTCTAAGTGGGGTAAGCCTATGACCAAATACAAATGAAACTGCTGATTATATTAAATTAACAGTGTGCCCAATAATTTTTTTGTTGTATGTTGGGTATATTATACCACAACATGCTGAGTTATGTGACAACATTTATGCACTGATGAATAAACGGGTTAATTTGACAACAATTCAGCCAGTAACTTACTGTGTGATTCAGTGTGTTCATATTTAGAAACATATGTTTCAGAATGAATGGGAACATGGTATCCCTTATATGAAAGGTAACACACAGCGAGTGACGTGCAAAAGTAGAGTAATTTAAACAGGTGGATATATATACATACTTACCTGGACCTACCTTGACAGGGTGACATGGTTTATTACATGCACTATATTGCTGTAGAAGTATGATGATGTATACTATCCATCAATATATACTCATACGGTAATTTATCAGACTACAGATACGAAATTGAATACCCTCACAGATATTTGGAGGGCTGATGTGTTAATCTGATAAAATATTCACTGATGGATTTTCGATACTGCAATATATTGTATTAAATATCAATCTTCATAGGTCAATCAATTGTTTAGTTACTCACTAAAGGTGTCACAATAATTGTGGCTAAGGAATATACAGGGATATAACTAATTTTTCATTTATGAATGGATACAGTGTGTGAAATGCAAAGCGTGATAATCTGAGCATGCTATTATTCATACTTACCTAGGTCCAATACCGCTGGGATCACTTGTCATAATAATATGTTTATTTATTGTCTCTCTGTCTATTAAACCGACTACATATGCATCAAGAAGAGTCATGAACACTCAATACAGGATACAGTAAACTTTATTTAGAGGATAGCAATTGCCCTTAAGTGTCAGCTGATTTTATTCACAAATTTCAATTCTTTTTTCACAATCTTTCAGTATTTTTCATTTTAATAAATATTTCACTATAACAAGGTTTTAGTAAACTTAATAAAGGTTATATTTTAGTTTATTCAATTATTTTGTGTGCGCCTACATAGGACTTTCTTTCTCCTTTTGAGGAATTTGTAAATATTAAGTGGGGTAAGCCACTGGGCGATGATTTCCCTCAGTTTCTCTAAGAGGTTGTCGGCGGTGTGCCTCTTACTGAAACCAGTGATACACAGTGTAGCCTGCCTTGGAACGAGCTGGCGTTTCTGAGATGCTGCTACTGGTGACGCTGCTGTTGTTGCTGCGTAAGGTGATACATCTACCCAGTGGGCTGTCACAGTCATATAGTCCTTAGTCTGCCCTGTTCCACTTGTCCACATGTCCATGGTTAAGTGGACATTGGGTACAACCGCATTTTTTAGGACACTGAGGAAACTTTTTCTGACGTTTCTGTACGGTCTCGGTATCGCCTGCCTAGAGAAGTGGAATCTAGACGGGATTTGGAACCGGGGACACACTACCTCCATCAATTGTCTAAATCCCACTGCACTAATGGCGGATGCCAGATGCACGTCTAACACCAACATAGCAGTCAAGACCTCAGTTATACGTTTTGCTTCAGGATGACTGCTGTCGTACTTAATTTTCCTCGCTAAGGACTGTTGGAGGGTCAATTGTTTAGTAAAAGTAGTGGTGTTCCTACTTCCTCTCTGGGATGATGAATGATTCCCAGCAGAAACAGCAGCAGAGGCAGCAGTAGGCGTAGCAATGCAGGATCCTCCAGAGGAATCCTGGATAGGAGAGTCAGTCATGCCAGTGACATGGCCTGCAGGACTACTTCTGATCCTGACTAAGGAGGAAATTGACGAGGAGGGAGTTGACGGTGTGGTTTGCAGGTGCTTGGATACAGCAGGACAAAGGGATTTAGGTGTCCCTGGACTGCTTACGGTCTTAGCCAAAGTTTCTGAACTTGACAGTAACTTTTTATGAACGTGCTGCAGGTGATGTATAAGGGAGGATGTTAATAGGTGGTTAACGTCCCTACCCCTACTTATTTCACCTTTACATATGGTACATATGGCAAGACAGTTGTTGTCCAGATTTGGATAGAAATATTGCCAGATCAAAGAGGTGGAATGTTTGGTCTTCTGCCCAGGCATGACCGTGATGGGCTTTTTCATCCAACGGACAACAACTGTCTCCCCCGGAGCCTGATTTAAACAAACCACATCACCATCAGAATCCTCCTGGCCAACTTCCTCCTCAGTGCCAGCTACACCAGTATCCTCATCCTGTTGTACTTCAACAGTGACATCTTCAATTTGCATATCAGCAAGTGGACTGTGAGTGCTCCTTTCAGCACTTGCAGAGGGCGTGCAAATGGTGGAAAGAGCCACCTCTTCCCATCCAGTGTTGGGAAGGTCAGGCATCACAACCGCCACCACACTTGGACTCTCCTTGGGGATTTGTGATATCTTCTTAGAATAGACAGTTCTTCGCTGTGCTTTTGCCAACTTAACTCATTTGATTTTTGTAGCGGGAGTAGGGCTTCCATCATCATGTGAAGCTGAACCACTAGTCATGAACATAGGGAAAGACCTTAGCCGTTCCTTGCCACTCCGTGTAGTAAATGGCATATTGGCAAGTTTACGTTTCTCAGATGATTAAATGGTTTTTTTAAGGTAATTTTCCTGAACTTTGTCATTTGGGATTTTATATGCCCTCTACTATGACATTGGGCATCGACCTTGAAAGACGACGTTGATGGCATGTTATCGTCTATGTCATGACTAGTGGCAGCAGCTTCAGCACTAGGAAGAAGTAGTTCTTGATCTTTCCCTATTTTATTTTTAGGGGACAAAGTTTGGTCCTCCATTTATGTTATATTGATATATACGTGCGGCTAAGGTGCACACAAACACAGAAAAGAAGAATTTTTTATTTTTTTTGGAGTGCACTTTGGGGGTTACACCACCCTTTAAGAGATGAGCCAGCCAGCCCTTTACTTGTGGGACACAGGCGCACGCTTGGCGCTGCTCCTTTGTTGATGCACGTACGGCGACTGCACATACATTTCGCACACAAACACAGAAAAAAAAAGAATTGTTTATTTTTGTTGAGCGCACTTTGGTGGTTACACCACCCTTTAACAGACTTATGGCACAGGCGCACGCTTGGCGCTGCTCCTTTGTTGATGGACGTGCGGCTACAGCGCACACAATTCACAACACAGAAAAGAAGAATTTTTTATTTTTGTTGGAGTGCACTTTGGGGTTTACACCACCCTTTAACAGACTTTAAGAGATGAGCTAGCCGGCCCTTTACTTATGGGACACAGGCGCACGCTTGGCGCTGCTCCTTTGTTGATGCACGTGCAACCACAGTGCACACAATTCACAAACACAGAAAATATTTTTTTATTTTTGTTGGAGTGCACTTTGGGGGTTACACCACCATTTAAGAGATGAGCCAGCCGGCCCTTTACTTATGACACAGGCGAACGCCTGGCGCTACAGTACTTTGTTGATGCATGTGCAGCTACTGCGCACACAATTCAAAAACACAGGAAAAAATTTAATTTTTTTTGGAGTGCACTTTGGGGGTTACAGCACCCTTTAATGGGCAAGCCAGCTGGCCCTTGATTTATGACACAGGTGCATGCTTGGCGCTACTTTGTTGATGCACGTGCGGCTACAGTGCACACAATTCACAAACACAGAAAAAATATTTTTTTATTTGTTTGGAGTGCACTTTGGGGTTTATACCACCCTTTAACAGATGAGCCAACTGGCCCTTTATTTATGACACAGGCACACGCTTGGCGCTACTTTGTTGATGCACGTGCAGCTACTGCGCACACAATTCACAAACACAGAGAAAAAATAATAAAAATTTTTTGGAGTGCACTTTGGGGGAGCACCCCTGATGGACAGATCACCCCCTGGACAACACTACAGCACCCCTTTAGAACTACAGCCTTTATGGGACACTGCACAACACCGTCCAGCCAGCCCCTATAGACTTTGGAGTGGACACAGGGCTTCATTCAGAGCCGCTCGTAAGTGGCCGCTCGTTCGTTCTGAGCGATGTTTGCACAACTGCGCATGTGTACGGATCGTAATACGCATGCGCGAACCAGTCAGTGCAGCCGAAAATCGTTTGTTCGCTAAATAGCGAATGCCTGATATTTTGAGTGACAGGAGGAGGCGTATGTTGGTGGTAACAGGGGAAGGTGCTTGAAAACGGGGAGTCGAATTCAGAACGCAGGCGTGCTTAAAGGTCAAAACGGGCGTTTTAAGGGTGTGCATAATTAATACAGCAGCGTCATTGACCATGTCACTTGGTTATTTTATAGTCAGAACTGCTCGCAAGATAGCGTTAGGAAAAACCAACCACAAGAATAGCGAGCAGTTCATACTCTGTTCGATGTACTCGATTAATCTAAATAATAGCGGACATGACGTAGGATGCGAGCGGCCAGGGGCCGTATTTTTCCAAAAAACGACCGCATGTTTTGTTCGCTCGTTCAGACCTAGAGGCGTGAACAGACCGCAAAGAGTGAACGGTTCATTTGAATAGCCACCCCTTTTTCTGAACGAGCGAGCGCAAATAGCGTCCGGCTCTGAATCAGACCCACAGCCCCTATGGACAACTGACTGCACAACACAGCCCAGCCAGCCCCTATGACAGCAGCACAACAAAGCCCAGCCAGCCCCTATGGACAACAGCAGCACAAAACAGCCCAGCCAGCCCTAGCTCCCACCCTCCCTTTTCACTGACCACAGCCGGATTGAAAAATGGCGCCGATGCGGGGACCTTTTATGGAATCCAAAACCCGAGCTGGACTCAGATCCCGGCTCAGATCGAGGGACTTAGGGGCGTTCATATTTCAGAAATCCGAACCCGCTCATCCGTAATATATATATATATATATATATATATATACACGCAGATCAAATGATAATATAATCAGACATGGAAGGTAAAGGGATAACAACACAGAATTGCAGATGTGCAAAACATTTACACAATGATTGATTTGATGTAAAATATGCGTGAGGTATGCTCTCTAATCCAGCAGACTATAGTTAGTCTACAGAAATGTATCACGGTCAGATTACATATGTGGCACCTACTTCCACATAAATTTACTGTATGTCAACAATGAAACAGTTTATTAGTTACATTTTCCAGGAAAGACACTGCATGGTTTCTGAGTATGTTGTAAATAGACTGAACTACATCCAGCTCGAATACCTCACCCCAAGTGTGGGAAGCCTACAATCACTGGAATATCTGCACTAACAAGATTATCTGGCTACATTCAAAGCAAAACATTTAAGCCATTTGTGTTATAATCCTCTTGAAATAATTGTATTTCTATGTAGAGGAATTGAACAGTGCCTGAAAGCTGAGACATTTCAATCTCAGTCCAGCAATTCATTATGCGTGAAATGATCAGCCTCTGTAAAAATGATACCATTTGGCACGTTGCGGTATCCTGATTCTCAAATAAAGCAGAAACAGCAGTGGAGCCAGTGGTGATGGCATGCTGTGCCGGGGGTCAGCAGCATTTAAGGCACGCTGTCAGCGGGTCTCCAGCAGCAGTAAGCAGAAGGGACGCGGTGGCGCTGACCTAGGAGGCAGCAGTAGGCGACTTCTAGGTGCAACTCAGTACTACCCTACCTGACCAGACATGCTGACCATTGGCTGACAACAGAGGAGGTGTGCACATAGACCAGCCTGTGATTGGCTAACCGGTAGAGGCAGCCTGTATATTTGTGTTCGGCAAAGCTCAGCATGCAGTGAGTAAAATCCTTTCCATACTGCACACACAGGGGTAAATGTATTATAGCGGCACACACATCGTGCTACTACAACTCTTCCTGGAAGCACTACCAATGAGATGTATTAACATCTCATTTGCTGGAGTTGGGGAGTGAAAACTCCTCCTCCAGCGATCGCTGCCTGAGTACATAACGCATCAGCATAGCACCCCTGTCATTTACTGCCCAGCCCCTCAATAATACAGGGGAAGAAGCGGTATCAGTACACATAATGTCTCCCCCATATCTCCCCTTCATACATCTCCCCCACAGTAAGCTGTCAGCTGCAGGAGCAACAGGAGGGCCAGTAATAGAACCTTTAAAAGTGACCTGAATGTCTGGGCGAGGAAAGCCGTCAGGAAGTACAAAGAACTGTACTTAATTTTACGCCCTTTTCTACTGTACAAGCTGAGGGAGAGATTTATATACCCAGCACTGTTGCAGCCTTACGTTGCAACTAATCTAATTTCAATTAAATGCTATTAAGCGACAAGCACAGGTTAAGGAGCTAATTGGAACTTGTAAATATACAACACATTGTCACAGCCTGAGAGTATCTTATTTATTGGGCAAATGATTCCACGGAAATAAAAATGTACCCTAACTGGAAGCCACTTCTAATTGTGGAGACTCTACAAGTAACTTTACTTCAGAAAGGAGGAAGACATCAGGGGAGAGAGGGCCTCAGACAGTTGGGCAGCTTCTATTTTAGAGTGTTTTCCAACAAGGTGTCAGACTTGGGATAATATTTACAGTAGTATCCCAAGTGACAATGAAAATAACTACATGTATAGACTATAAAGGCATACCTTTTTTTTGCCTGTGCCTGTTAGTAGAGGATGCCTTTGCCGGGCTTTGCAGAACTATAAATGCAGGCACTTGTAGGTATATCTTCCATGGAAGATGACGTTTGTCCATGAAAGATGACGTTTTGCCTCTTTCAGAGACCTGATTTTTGGCGGGAAAAATCCGAACTTGGCGGGAAAATTCAAACCTATCCGAGCCTGCACATCCCTAATATATATATATATATATATATATATATATATATACATAAATATATATGATAGAGATGTTGTTCAAGTGTTCAGTCAACATATAAACGTCATATGTACAATGCTGAGATGTATTAACATAAAGTTGCATTTGTGTAAACATTTTACAAAGTACAGGATTATTCTGGTACAATGTATATACTTTGTGTGAACAATGTAACATTACATACTTATAATTAAACACTTAAATTAGGGCATTCCCAAGTAATTCCATACCAACGACCAATACTTGGAGGGAGATACTGATAAAAAAAAAAGGTACACCACTTACCATGAGGTTACGGGTGGGTACATATAAACACCAATGTAACAGGGTTCCTTTATAGAGTAAAGGGGGTTACAATCACTATATATCACATAAATGTGATGTGATATATAATGATATTTTTTGTTAGCCACTTCATGTTCTTCATGAATAAACCCCAAAGTACCAACCAATCAGCTCATAACTGTCATTTTTCAAACACAGCTTGTAAAGTGACAGAAGCTGATTAATTGGTACTTTATCTCTCTCCACTGTATCTCTTTCCAGGGCTTAGTGAATATTTTTAATGGGTGCAGGGTGTGCGGTGCACACGGGATGCTGGGTCCAGGGGGTGTGCACTCCGCACACCCTGCACCCATATTATTTTTACCATTCTGGAGTCCCACACAGGTGCCGGTTTAAGTGAAGTAAAAATTGCCTTGAAAATGGACGCCGCAGAGATTTACCCAGCGTTTTTTGCGCATGCGCAGTATGGAAAACGCTGGGAAAATGGTTGCTGCTCCAATTTCCCGGTGACCTGCACATGCGCTGTTGACCCCTGGAGAGAGAGGAGGAGGCCCCGGACGGAGACTGCACATGGGCCCCTCTTCTCTTGAAATGCTCCTGAATAGACCTCAGTATTATGTTATATTAAGTTTCACAGACTATAGAATTCGTGTTCTGGATTTGCCTTGTGCATCTCAAACTTGTTTACATTGTCCTTGTATGTTATAAATACAATCCCTGCTTCTAACCTGCATTCCTGCCTTGCTGAAGCACCTGTGTGATTGCAGCAGAGCCGTTTTTCCGATCCAGCCGTTAGAGCTCCATCCCCCCTGCTGGAGTCGCAGACAACGCTATGCTCCGGAGCTGATATACTCCTGTGAGTGCCTCCCTAGAGCCTTAGCCTTCCCATCACGGCATAGGATCCTCCGGTGAACAGTCGCAGCTACATATCAGCTAGCGCCTATTGAACCAGCGCTGATACGGGACATATTACCTTCCACAACGTACATTGACGGCATCACTGCTTTATTTTCCATGGCACAGACCCAGTGCACAGCAGCAAGTGTTGAAGAATACTAGGTGAGAGACATATCTACATCATATCCCCCAGCCTTAATCCTAGGTGGGCTAGAGGAGGATTTACATGCATTAATACTCACCCTTCTTTTTACCTCAGCGAGGAACACATTTTGGTAACATTGGCTCCACTATCTGTTACATTTCCGTATTCATAGCCAATAATTGGATACAAAATTTGTGTCAATATGGATTCCCAATAACGGAACTATCATTTTTATGCCAGCAATAGGCAAAGATTTTTTCATTTATTCCTGAAGAGGATTTTATTCCATTTAATAGAGATGCATTTATTAACAGCACTTTAATATAACACATGTGATTAGAGTACACAGCTGGTGCTCTAATCTTCAATAATACATGTGAGGTTTTTTCCTTTTTATTATGTATATATTTCTGCAGTAATTTATTGTGGTCATTGACCTTTCAGTCCATCTCCATATTTACTATTCATTATCTACACTTGTATGTTATAATAAACATTTATCCTTTATTATCAGTGTGTCTTCTGGGTCCGGTTAGATCTATATGCGCCGTTTCTATTTTTTCTACTGTTTATTCCTTGGAATAGGGAACCGGAGGACCCTTGGGACGGCTGCTGGTCGTGATAAATTACAGGGAGGTGGGCGCCACAAACCCTTCCATTCTATTGTGCATCTCAAACTTGTTTACATTTTCCTTGTATGTTAGAAATACAATCTACACCCGTTTATGCACATATTAATTTTTAATAGTTTATGAATGTTTCAGTCTAGAGCGCAGTCTATTGTCTGTCCTTAATTTTTGTTAGGTATGGTCAGCTCCTTTTTAAAATCAATTTTCTATAGTTTCTGTGATGCATTGTTTGCCTAAATATTATTATTGATTGGTTAGTTTAAGTGACTATTGTACTTTCAACATTAATTACTGTCAACTTTTGTTTGAAATGTTCTGTTCTCCATATGTCCCCTCCACTAATGAATTAAAGTTAAACATAATAGGCCAAGGTAATTTACAGCGTAAACATAATTAACCAAGGTAATTTACTTTGTGAGGAAAGGGGTGGTAGCCTCTGGCTTTTACGTTTGAGGCCATTCAATTACAACCCCTTTTCCTTATTGACATGTAGTTAAATGATTATATGCTACAAGCTGTCTCTTAACTGTGTATTACTCATCTGACTCAACAACATCACATGTACGTGTTATTTACTGTGCATGACTGATCAGCCACAATAACATCAGCCTATTGTGCATGACTTGTCACGTGTCTAAAGCCTGGTACACACTGTACGATTTCTCGGGCGGTATGCCTAATTCCGACGGTTCAGAGCGGCATATTGTACCCACTATGTCGGCTGTTGTGCGCTCCCGTATGGTCATCAGCCACATTGTCAGATCACCCCTACATGCAGCTCAACCTGCCGACCTGTCAATTCCATTAATATCCCAGCGGACGTTATTTAGTTACCAATGTTTTTGGAACATCAGTAACAATTTGTAAGATCATCTACCAATGGTTTGACATGAATAGGCTGAATCATTTCACCCTCCTCCAATTATGACAGTGACCTTTCACATGTACCCCAGTCTTCACACAACCACAGTGGATGTCACTGCTTACCCAATGAGCATAAAACTCTGCATCTGATATACTTAATGCTGATGTGAATATTCTGTTGATCTAGTCAGAGGCGCCAAGAGGAAGTGAAAGGTAGGTATGGATTACCCAAGCCTGGGATTCTGTAGGGGCCTGAGAGTGCAGGGAAGACATAACCATGTCCTCGTGATGCCATGCCATGCCCCTTATACTCTCTATATGTACAAACTGAACAAGGGGTTGGCAATTCTTGTGGCACAACCCCCCTCCCATCTCTGTCAGAAGTCTTGTTGGCCCTGGATCTAATATTATATATAAAATTAATTGATCTGTTTGTTTGTCCGATTATGCATTCAGACACCCCTGCACCGATTGAGATGACACCAACATGAAACCAACGCAAGGTGGTCAAGTTTGATCCTGGCCATGTTTTAGGGGGGTTAGGGTCCCGGTCGGACCTCCTGTTGTTGTACGCTGGGCAGAATTTGACCCGGGGAGCCTGTTCTGAGCATTCCACTGGATGGATTTGGACCAAAACTTCACAGAGTGGTAACATTGTAACCCAGAAGATTTACTAGGAGGGTGAGGTCTCAGTTGGACCTCCCATTGGTGTAAACAGGGCAAAATTTTGACCCGGGATGCTGAGCAGAACTTTGACCCGGGGAGCCTGTTCTGGGCCTTCCACTGGATGGATTTAGATGAAAATGTCATAGAGGGGTGGCAATTGGTCTGGTATGCCTAATGGAGTGTTTGAGCTTACAGTTGGACCTCACAGCGGAGTGTGCTGGGCAGAACTTTGACCCAGGAAGCCTTTTCCTGGTCTGGACAAATTAGACAAATTCCGACTGGGCTGGACAAATTAGTGTTTCTTTTCACTAATCTAGCAGCATGACCTAACCATCATCATCACATTACCCAGTGCCTGGCAGAGCTGTTAGTTCAGTATTAGTTCTGATGCTTCTAGTAGAGCGCATTCAACAGAGTGCATGACCCAACTTATTCTAGGTAATAAGTTCATTATATCTAAGCAGATAAAATAATTTTCCAAGAAACTGACTGGCTTTGACACATTACAATTATGCCTCAAATTAATTTGTCCATGATTTGTATTGTTACGACAAAGTCTAGCATGATACATTAAAAATAAAACAATGTTTAAAATAATTCCACTATAATGGTATCACATCGACTCCCGACTGATTGGCTGGATCAGCCAACCAATCAGTGACTTAGGAAATCATTTCATTCCCACCATTTCCAAGGTACCTGATTGGCTTACTGAGAATTGAGCCAGCGTGATCCTATTCAGTAATAGTTCACATGTTCCAATAGTTCAAACAAGTCCATGATTTCCTGGGGTGTCACCCACCATCCGTAGATCTCTATATGCCACTCCTTCACATTGTGCAAAAAGTATCCCATTTCTTCAGTCCCACTCTTATACTAAGGGGTAAATTTACTAAAGTGAGAGTTTTTAGAAGTGAGTTTTAGAAGTGATGTTGCCCATAGCAACCAATCAGATTCTACTTAACATTTAACTAGCACCTGCTAGAAGATAATAGCTATAATCTGATTGGTTGCTATGTAGTAAATTTACCCCTAGGTCTTGTTTTCCATCCAAATCATTATAGATTCAATTGTTCATTTTCTTTAACTTTTAAACATAGCCCAAAGTTTTCATTGTTTACTCTTCCACCACATTAATAAGTAAAAAAAAAAAGATGAAGCTCGTAATTACTTTGCTACTCCCACAGGAAAATTATAATTTATCAGGACAAAGATTTTACTGATGGCGTTTTGCTTTTACAGCAAACTTGAAAGATCTTTGTCTCCATCTGTCCGATAATGTCATAGACTGATCATTAAATTTGCCATTAGATCAAAAGTTGCCAACTCAGCAACTTTAATATGATCCTTATCGAGGATCTTTTTTTGTTCATACAATATATTGGTAAAAAGATAGCTGGACTGCATTAGTCTATCCAATCAGCTGGGCATTCTGTATAAATCCTGCTTACTTTCCTTATTTTACATGTACAGATGCCATCTGGAAAGTATACTGAAATAGGTGATTTGGCGGAGGGCATGTTCTTGTAATTATGACACAATTAGATATGCATGCATCCCTAGATATGCATCTTTGGAGACGTACATCTTGTGATTATTGGGGGGGCTGATGTAACAATATGTAGTGTAGACTCTCAGCAGCACTATCTAGCTAATTCTGATTGGTTGATTGTGGAAAGACCCTTCCAGCTCCATGTATTTCAACCATTTGCATTGCAGCTCTATTATAGCAATTTGTGACTGTCTATTCACATCACAGTTTACTCCATTACTTCGGCAAGTAAAAAGACTATGCTGGTTATTGTGAAGCTCATACATCGCTGTGTCTGAACCTGCGGTTGGACTGCCGTAGTCTTCTTTGTTTGGTCACAGCGAGTGGAAGATTTTCGTACATTTCATCATGGCGGATGAGGAAGACGTGTCTGTATGATTACGTTAGAGATGTGTGATTGAATTTTGTTTTAAACTTGGATATATATATATATATATATATATACATATATATATTTATTTATATATTCCTCTGATGTTTACAGGACCACACGACTTTAGTGACTGGAACCAACTTTCATTACAGCTGAAAGGCCTCATGGCCTGAGACTATGGACCTCATTCAGAGGCGGTCGGAGGATGCAAGCGGTCGCTCAGAAACTGGACGGCCGCTTGCATCCTGACCGGCCGCCTCTGTTTCGGTCGTTAACGACCGCTCGGGTGATGGTCGCGATTGTCAGAGACCATCGTGACCATCGGGGCTTACGACGAGACCCTAGGGTAGGGTCTCACTTGTCGTAAGCCCCGGAGAGCTTCTGGCTCTGTCAGAGCCGGAAGCTCTCCACTGACATCACTTGTGATGTCAGTGAGGCCTCCCCCAAACGGTAGGCGTTCCCATGGGAACGCCTACGTTTGGGCTGCCACCCCCTCGGCCCGCCTTCCAAACGGGGCGAGCTGTCAGTCAACATTGACAGCTCGCCCCCTTTGGAAACAGACCCGCTACGACCAGCGCTGTCGGTCGTAGCGGGTCTCACGCATGCGCACAAGGGAGCCGGCTCTCTCGTGCGCATGCGCACTGGACAAACATCGAGGCGGCCGTGCGGTCGTAGACCGTACGGCCGCGTCTGAATAAGGTCCTATGTACCAGCAATCTTTGCCGCAACCGTCGGCTACATTTAATGCTGACTTATTTTTCCTATCACGCTTGCATTATGAAGTACCACTTGGTTCATTTGCTCTACATTCTGAGCCCTTATGTCCCACCTTGTGACACTAGTTTTTTTTTCCTTCTTTTCCCTTGGATGGTACATGGGAGCAAATGTCTAGTGACTCCACTAGGCACACACTATATCATATTCAAACAATCATATAGAGGCTCATGTAGAGTTGGATGTAAACACATTTTGCTGCCTTTTTTCCCCTACAAATGTGTGTATTCTCGCTGCACAAGCATGATGGCTGTACACATGCCAAATGAATCTTATGACTCCTGGCATAAAGTAACCACGGCAGGGTGGAAGGGTACGTCTAAACATGGCCGAAGTACAGTAAGGACATGCTGAAGCAAAATGCGTACCATTCTGTGTATCAGACACATCTAAAAGCATCTGTTTGGAGGCAGTTCATTTGCATTGTGACAGATCCCTTGTGCAAGATGCCAACTGATGATGATGACTGGCAGTCACATCTGATTGGCTGAATTCATCAAATGTTCTCCTAATTCTACTAATACTCTCATAATAACATGCAATCTATTTGCAATGTTACAGCGAAATCAGCAATAGGTTTCTGTAAAAAAATATGTTTCCTACTCAGCTTGTAAAGGGGACTACTGATTAGAGATGAGCGGGCTCGGTTCTCCTAGGTGAGATCCGAGTCTGGCTCTGGTTTTCCCGCCTGACTCGGATCCGAAAACGAGGCAAAATGCGTCATCCTTGCCGCTGTCGGATTCTCGCGAGTTTTGGATTATATATAGGTCCCTGCGCCATTTTCACTCGGCTGTGGAGAGAGAAGCTAGCAGACGTGTAGTCAGTCACTCAGTGTGGGCGTCCAGTCGGGGTCTTGGGCTGAAGGCTGCTGCTGCTGTGTTGTCCATAAAGGGGCTACCACTTATTCATCCTGGTTGATATTTTCCTTCAACAGTTTATTACATTTTAAATTCTGGTTAAATGTACTGTAAACCATTCTCACATTTTCTTCATGTGGTGAATTACAAAAAGTCATGCTGTCGTTGTCTCAACAAATTGTCCTTTTTTGGTTTTCATTGGCGTCCTTAGCTCTGTTAATTATGTAATAATATCTTGTTTATGCCAGTAATGAGGAAGTGTACACAAATAGGAAGCACTTGCTCAATGTAAGCGTTTAAAAAATGTTTGAAGCGCTCAGAATATCAGTGACAAATGTGACAGTGGATGTTTATGCTCAGCAGAGAAGATCGCCAAGCTTGGTTAGTTGTACAACTGAGGATACGTAGTAAGAGTGTCGGTCTATTTATATGTTGTCACATTGTCTCTTGCCCTTAAGGTAGTATATATAGTGTTTTCAAGATCACAGATGACATGTCAGCTTTTTCCATATATTTGACTTGTACCAATTTGTACAAGTGTCTGAGGTATAGTGTATATATATATATATATATATATATATATATATATATATATTATATATGCAGTAAAGTTAGAATTACACAAAGAGTTTAAATTCATCGGTGGAAATAAAGTAAAAAAATTGCATTTAAATGATGTGGTACACTCTCATGACCATTGTTTATTTGTAAAGCAACACAAAGCTCTGTTGCCCCAGATAGTCAGAAGTGCAAATCATTCACAATACAAAACAGAGCAAGTACAGGTGAGGTTGATGAAGAACCCTAATACTTACTGTTGGGATGCCGGCAGTCAAGATTCTGGAGCCGGGATTCGACTGTTGTCGGGATTTCCGTCACCAGTATTCTGAGCGCTGCCATACCGACCGCCGGGATGGTGACTACAGTGTACCTCCCATGTCATGGATTATACTTGCTTATGTTGATCATTAGAATGTAAGCTCTTACGAGCAGGGCCTCTACCCTCTTGTGCTTCTCTTTACTTTACTTTCACCTACTTCTTACCCCCCACCAGGGCACCTAACACTTGGTTGCTTACGCTCTGTTGCATATCTAGGTGTTATGGTCACTTATGTATCAATGTATATTATCCATGTCCTTGTCCTATTTTTTACTGTAAGTCCGTTGTCAAATTATTTGTTTATGTACTATGTAAGGCGCTGCGGAACACTTGTGTCGCCATATAAATAAACGATAATAATAATAATAATAATAATAATAATAATAATAATAATAATAATGTACAAGTAGACTAATGCAGTTTCACATTAACATATTTTTTTTTTAATATTTGCGTTTAACTCAACAAACATTGTATGGCTTTTTCAAACAATACCTATTACATATACAAGTTTCAGTCCATTGAAGCATACACACGGTCAGATGTGTCAGATGAACGATTGAACATTTTGACCAATGATTTGAACGATTTTGCAAACGATTTGAAAGATTTGAACTACGAACGATTTTTGACTGCATTAAAATGACTGAAATCGTCCAAAACTGACTGCAAACACATCAGATGTCAGATATCGTTATACGACCATCGGGAACGCGCATCGTTCATCGTTCAGACATGTCAGATATGTCAGATTTTCCTTCAGATATGGACGATTGAACGATTTTTTTAATTGTTATCGTTCAGATATGAAGAAAAATCTGACCGTGTGTATGCACCATATGAGTAGATGTCAAGAATAATGCTTTACCTAACTCCTACTGAAGACCTATAACATGTCTTAAAACCCCCCCCCAAAAAAAAAAAAATACAGTACATATCACATAGGACCCTTTTTAATTTTGCATAAACATCTTTGAAACCATTTGCAAGTAAAGGGGCCCATACACTGCGACTGATGTCCGCAATTCCCCATTCTGCTGACGCCGGGAACAAGGGATATTCAACTTATAGGGCAATCTTAATTCCCTGATCCCGACCTGAAAATGATCAGGATTGGCAAGTCTGGGATTTTTTGCATGTTGAGTTTCCCCGATCATCAATGGTCTCAGATCCGTGGATCGGGTTGGATTGGCATTAAACACAGTTTTACCTGTCTGTCGCATTGTCAGCAATACTCAGGATAGAGCACATTAATTTGGTTTGATGATTGAAAACTGTGGGTCTGATTCAGCAGTGCACACAAGCGCATTATCGGGAATTTGCACGTGCGCAGGACCCATTCTGCGAGTGTGCAGAATGGGTCCTGCTAAGAAGCACACAAGCCCTTGAATGCCTCTGCCTGATTGACAGTCAGAGGCATTTAATGGGCAGTGTGGGGGTGGCCGGCATTCCTGGGAACGTATGCAGTCTGGTGGACTCGCAAGCCAGCCAGCCTGAGTAAGCTGAGGTTTGCTCAGCTGGCTGGCCGCCCGACGACGTCCACCATCGCAACCATTGACCACGATGGTTGCGATGGTGATCCCAACCTGCGACCTCCCTTGCAGTGTTCGGAACACAAATGCAGCAGGGAGTGTCATACACCTCCTGCTGCATTTGCATTATTGCAAGGATCGCAATTTCAAAGCTGCCTGCGTGCATACATCATATTTATAGCCTGCGTGCATACATCATATATCTATAGCCTGCATGCAGCTTTGCAATTGCGATCCATGCTGAATCAGGCCCTGTATTTGTAGTGGATATAAGTGCAGGGATTTGGAGGCAGTCAAAAGCCGTATATTGAATATTCCTCATTCTCGGTTGTTTAAGCCTAAGGCAAAAAGGAATCTGTTATTTACAGTTTTATGGTTTAACAGCTACAGCCAGAGCAAGTAAAGAGATCAAGAAAGCTTCCTAACATTTGTGGCCGACTGTTAATCCAGATGCAGAATTACCTGATTTGCACAATTCCAAGTTAATGTTGTGTTACAGTCGGGGGAAGACAATTGAAAGACAATGTGGTCAAAATTGTTGATACCGGTATTTATACTGTTTGGCCCACACACTATTTACAGTAAATTATGTCCAGGGTGCTATAAGTGTGCGGATTGCCTCACATGTAGTTATTTAATCACTGATGACCAGTTTTGTCACCCTTATTCTGGCAAACGATTTTATATCAAGGATTGATTGACTTGTACCTCTAGGCATGTGGTTTACATTATGTCTTACCTATGGGGTTCACACTATGAGCTGTATTCAATTAGAACGGATCCGCGATAATTTTTCGCCTCCCAGACTTTTCGCCTACAGCGCGTATTTTGTAGGCGGAAAAGTATCGCGGCCGTGCCCGCTTTACCCTGTATTCAATATGGAAGTACACGAAAACGGTACCCGGCGAAACTTGAACAGGTGGAAAGTCCTGTCAGATTTGGGGAAATCAGCCTGACACCCCCCAAAAGATGCTCTGACATGGGGGTTCACTATGGTACCCCCCGATTTGGCTTGCTGAAGGTATTTGGTGTTTTTAAACTGTCTCAATAGCTGCTAAATAGCGTTTTCTATACGTGATGCAGAATAGTATTCAGGAGATTTTTTGCAGAAAATAACTTATCCCAGCAAATTTGGGGTATTTGAAAATGGGGGTCAGCATATTTTAAAGTTGCTAAAGTTAAGCTGAAAAAATCATGAAAAATCCACCTTCCGCAAGCCCCTGCAATGAAAAAAACACCTGGGGCATACTTGGGGACCCCCCCAGAGACAAGTTCGCTAGTTTTTAACTTTGTCCCCCAATATTTTTTTTTTTTTGCCCTCAAATTCAAAGTAATTTTTTGGGGTGTCCTTATTTTTATTTTTTTTGACACAGTTTATCTTTGGGGGACTGCCGGAAGGCTGCATGGGGGTTCCCGCAATGTTGCACCCCAAAACCCAAATTCTGCACTTTTTTCCCCCTGCTATTCATAGGCGAAACTTTTCGCCTATTACATAGCATTGACGTTCCGCCTAGGTGGAAAGTCTTCCAAATAGAATACAGAGTAATACCCAAACAGGCGAAAATTATGTCATCGGCGAAAAGTTTTCGCCAAAGACACGCGAAAATGGCTTTTCGCTTCAAATTGAATACGGCCCTAAGTAGGCAAGACAGAAATACAGCTCAAGTAGATAATGGCTCTCTACAGATCGGCTATCAGGGCTGCCTTCCTCCCCAATACCAGTGAGCAGCCCATTGCATGTCATTTTGCTGCTAGGCAACAGAATCTTGCCTCCATTAGGAACCGCATGATTGATCATATTTTCCCCTCTGTACATGGGGGTGATCATGCTAAAGGATTATTACAGGTGGAATGCAGGTGGATATTTAAATTGAATACAATGGCCCATAGAGGGCTTGATGAGTTCTTACAACTTCAAGCGTTTTTGTAAGTACTCTTCTGTAATGTGCTTATACAGTACTAGTCCATATTAAATCTATACAGGTTTCATTATTGGTAGAATTGCTTGTGTTGATAAATTCGCAAACATAGTTGTTTTTCTTTAAAGTTGTTCTATGCAATCCAGAACCTATATTTATTGATTTAGGTAATTTGTTTTTCCATTTATTATTTACTTTTTTGGATGTCACCTTTTGCTTTTGTTTTTATGTCACCTTAGTTATGGACCTTTCTAAATGACATCATTGAGCAGCACCGGTTCCCTGTTACATGAGGTGTCAGTAAGAGCTGCTGTCTGGTTTGTTTGTCGTGTATTCATGGATAGCCCCAACAGGTGCAGGGATTGTGGTGATTGCCATGGAGTCATTCCCAGGTGTGTGGGTTGTGGGTATATAAGTATTTTGTTTCACTCTGTGTATTGTCCCTGATGAAAATGGCTGCTTGGTACTGAAACGTTGAATGAAAGAGGATTATTGCCTTTACCTAAGTTTGAGTCTCTGAGTGCCACCTCTCCTTTACACTTTATTTGATGGGATTCTGGTATCTCATGTACAAGTATTAAATGTGCGCATGAGCCTCTCTGCTTGAAACTAACACGGAGTGGTCCAGTTGGATCCTGGCTTGGTTTTTGGGGGGGGTTAGGGTCTCAGTCGTACCTCCCGTTGGTGTACGCTGTGCAGAACTTTGACCCGGGGAGCGTGTTCTGGGTCTTCCACTGGATGGATTTTGATGAAAACTTCACAGAGGGGTGTCAATTGGTCTGGGATGACTAATGGAGGGGTTGGGGTCCCGGTCGGACCTCACGGCGGAGTACGCCAGGAAGATTTTTGACCCAGGGAACCTGTTCTGGGTCTTCCACTGGATGGATTTGGACGAAATCACATAATAAAACTTAATAACTTGAAGATTTAAACCTGGGCAATGCTGGGTACTTCAGTTAATTAATATATATATATATATATATATATATATATATATATACACAAAGATACCCTATTATTTGCGCTAAAACTATTAATGATACTGATATGTAACCAACACTTAAATCTAATAGAGTGGATGGCTGCACCTTTCACCTAATATCTCTATTAGACATTTATGGAGGGA
The DNA here is from genome assembly GCA_031769625.1 of Taudactylus pleione. Taxonomy (NCBI): domain Eukaryota; kingdom Metazoa; phylum Chordata; class Amphibia; order Anura; family Myobatrachidae; genus Taudactylus; species Taudactylus pleione. Next base: position 9,908,874 of record JAUIMM010000099.1, read on the forward strand.
AATGGAAAACAAGAAAGAAGAGAAAGGGCGCTCTAATGTACAAAATATAAAATATATTAAAATACAAAATGTGCAAATAACACAAACTGAATAATTATTCAGTTTGTGTTATTTACACATTTTGTATTTTAATATATTTTATATTTTGTACATTAGAGCGCCCTTTCTCTTCTTTCTTGATATATATATATATATATATATATATATATATATGCACACACACATATTTGCATATATATATAATTTTATGTGTGCATATATATATATATATATATAATAAATATATATACATCTATATATATATATATATATGTGTATGTATAAATTTATATATAAACCAAAAGATAGATGTTAGATAGATAGATAGATATGAGATAGATAGATAGATAGATAGATAGATAGATAGATAGATAGATAGATAGATAGATATGAGATAGATTGATAGATAGATATAGTAATAAAACAGGGAAAATGTACAGTTTTATTCTGCATTAAGAAAGACTTCTAAGAAATTCCATCTGGAAACCCCTTAATCAGCAATCTGTGATTAAATGCCAACTAAAAGACCATCTACCGTAATTACATTTATATACAGCTATATTACTGAAATGAAAATGTGCTTTGATTCATTAACAAAAGAGTACAACACACAGCAGCTGAATGGAGAAATTGCTGATTAGTAGATGATGAATCATTCCACATTTTATTGCTTATGAGTAAATGATACTTTATTTAATTGCGATGAATAAATAACTGTAATACACAAAGTAACCAGTGTGTAATACTATGATAAAAAAAATAGAGTCCAGGCATCAAAGACAAAGTTTTAGCTGTGAGCTGTCTGTTTTGTCCCTGACATTTGTATCTTAATTGGAATTCAGTTCAGGCTGACCACATTTCCCAATAATCACAAAAACACAGCGGGCTTCTGTAGGATGATTAGTTATGTGTTAAGCATAAAAACTCATTTTTGCAGCCAGCTGTTTGTATAAATTTACCATGGGGAATGACAGGAAGGAATGCACTCCTTATACAGAGAGTACAGCGCAGCCATTCTTTACAGGCTCTGGTATGTGATGCAGTGTGATAAGCAAGTGCTCAGCTGTGTCAAAGCTTATTTCTTAAGGTGCATACACACACAACGATTTTTTGAACGATTATCATTAAACGATATCGTTTATCGATAATCGTTTGAAAAAAATCGTTCACTTTCTGAGTCAAACGATAAACGATTATTGTTCATGCGCGTTCACGTTTGTAGTTTGTAGTTTGTAGTTCAGTCAGACTTGTCAACTCAACGATTTTCATTAAGTTAATATGCAAAAATCGTTTGTAGTTCATAAAAATCGTTCATTACATTTATGGAGCGTACACACGGTCAGATTTGTCAGATTTGTCAGATGAACGACTGAACGATTGAACGATTTGAACGATTTTACCAAAGTTTTGAACGATTTGAACGATTGAACGATTTTTGACTGCATTAAAATGAATGGAATCGTCCAAGTCTGACTGCAAACCCATCAGATGTCAGATATCGTTATCTGACAAACGGGAACGCGCATCGTTGATCGTCCATCGTTCAGGCATGTCAGATATGAACGATTTTCCTTCAGATATGAACGACTGAACGATTTTTAAATAGTTATCGTTCATATCTGAAGGAAAAATCTGATCGTGTGTATGCAAAATGAACATAGTAAATGAACAACTTTAGTAAACGATTTTAGTTAATTTTTTCAAGGTAGAAAATCGTTTACTAAAATCGTTCATTAACTCAATCGTTGTTTGTGTATGCAGCTTTATACTACACCATGGTAAATTTCAGAGGCACAGCAGACATTGGTAAAGTCAGGGCCGGCTCTAGGGGTGTTCGACCAGTGCGGTCGCACAGGGACGCCACCCGTAGAGGGCGGCACCCCTCCCCAGCATCTCGATTTCAGTGGGACAGTACTGTCCCGCTGTTCCACCAGAAGTGGCCTGCGGGTGGTCAAATCGGGAGGCTGGGGACCCCCACTGAAGCAGCTGTGCGGCGGTGCCGGACCCCCAGATAGTGAATGGTTGCCGCGTGCATGTGCACGGCAACCATTCACTGACGGAAGAGGGCTGGGGGAAGCCCAGCCAGTGACGGAGTGCTGGGCTTTACCCCCAGCCTGACGTTATTTGGAGGTGTGCCATGCGTCCAAATAACGTCACACAGGGGGCGTGGCCTATGGCAATTAGGCCACGCCCCCAAATTTGGCCGCTCTCTCAAGAGCTGGCACAGGGTGCTCAGAACCCTGGAGCCGGCCCTGGGTAAAGTACGAACTACTGTAAATGCTCTCAACTCAAATTATATAGCATCCATGTTTCTTGCCAGGTATTGATGAACAATACCAGACAAAATAAATCTGTCCTATTACACATGTGAGAACAGATAATAAATAGTATTCACCAGGGCAAATAATAATGGGATGCAGTATGGAAGCTGACCACCTGCTTCCCGACTGTCTAATCCCGGCAGGGGTCTAATGACAGGTATCGAAATCCTGACGCCTGTCATTTTACCTATGCCGGGAGCCCGACGCCGGGCAGTGGGCGCGGTCAGCAGCGGGGGGGAGGGTTAGGTTAGGGGCTCCTGGGGGACTTAGGGTTAGGCACCCACCTGGGAGGGTTAGGATTAGGCTAGGGGGATGGGAGGTTAGGGTTAGGCTAGGGGGAGGGGAGGTTAGGGTTAGGCACCGCCCCAGGAGATTTAGGTTTAGGCTGCGGGGAAGGGGGGGTTAGGTTTAGGCCCATAATAATAGTGACTGAAACTGGTCGTCTCCTATCCTTAGTCACCTTCACGTACAGTATTGCCTTAGCTGTTTTTTAATGCTGTTGCTGTGTTTGTTTGCATGAAAAAAAAAATATCCATATTTTTAAGGCGTAATGACCTTTCTCCTCCTCTCTTTGGGGTAGATATACCGAAGGCTGATTCAGCATGGATCGCAATTGCAACAGAGTATGTAGATCGCCCCATAGTGCGTACTGCGCATACGTATGCACTGCAGTGCACGTGCGCAGGTTAGCATTGCGATCACACTGTGATCACACGCACAGGTAGAAAGCCATCACAGAGTGAGTGATGGGACGTCAGCGTTTGGGAGTGGTGACGGGAGAGTGGTCTGAGACACGCAGGCGTGCCTGTCGGTTTGAACGCTGTTGCATGGTCGTGCATAAATTAACCACTGTGACGGAGTACTCGCTGTGTGTGAAGAGAATTGTAATTCCTGAGACAGGTCAGAGCTGATGTAAATCTGCGTTACTCGATGTTACCAATGTATATGCACAGGGGCGGATTGGGATGGAAATTTTTGGAAGCGGCCCTAATGGGACGGGTGTGTTGAGGGGGGTGGGTCTGTTGAATGGGCGGGGTCTGTGGAGGAGGGCAGAATACTCCCTCGTCGTAGGACCTGGAGGGGCTTTTGGAAGCCACTGAGGGGAGCAGGGCCGGCAACGGAAATCTTGGTGAATAATACACTTTTTTGGGGGCCCGCCATCCCTCTGCACTAGGTACAGGCCAGTCAATTTGAAAGTCTTTTCTTACCTATATGGTGGTTTCTCTACAACAGGGAACCTCTGAAGAATTTGAGCTTCAATGGGCAACGTCTGCAGCTGGTATTCATTATTCATGTAGAAGGTAGAAATATAACTAATTTCACCATCATAACCTATAGCAGCAGTTTTGTGCAGGGCAAAATGATCAAACAATTTTTGTGTCTCCAGACGCCCCTACATCTCTCCATCCCCAGGCTCCCCTGTGGTTATGTATGCTTCCCATCTCCAGGACCACTTGTCTCTCTCCAGAACCCCCTATGTCTCTCCAGGATTCCATGAGTCTCTGCATCCCCAGGACCCCCTGTGTCTCTCCATCCCCAGGCCCACCTGTGGCACCCAGCCTAATTCCCCCAGCCCCAGTGTGTCTCTCAGTCTCATTCCATCAGTCCCAGTGTGTCTCTCAGTCCCAATCCACCCAGCCCAGTGTGACTCTCAACACCATTCCCCCAGCCCCAATGTGTGTCTTTCAGGCACACTGTGGACCTCATTCAGAGACGGTCGTTGCGGCCGCACGGTCGTAAGGGAAAAGGGTCCGGATATGCAAATGATGCACTCGCAAGTTGCGTCCTTAAGATCGGATCGTTAGCTGGCCGACCAAGGGGAGGATGCAGCCGTAAGACAAAAAATACGCACCCTTCTCGTACGCATTACACGTCATCTCCGGCCATATAAGAGAGACCATCGGTAACCATCGGAACTGGCCGTAGAGCTTAAGGTTGACCATACCCTCTCTTAAGCACTACGATCAGGTCAGTGTACAAACCACCCATGTCACGTGTGCCATGACACTACTTTGTTAATTATGCACTCCCATAAAACGCCGTTCGCATAATTAGGCACGCCTGCGTTCGGATCTCCACTCCCCCGTTTTCAAGCACCTTCCCCTGTTACCACCCACAAACGCCTCATTCTGTCACTCAAACTACCGACCTGGCTGTGTTCAAGGAGAGAGAAATTTCTGATCGTAGCAGCTAGTTTGCGCACGCGCATTGCAAACTTTACACATGCGCAGTTTAGCGAACATCGGTGGCGTACGACCGTGCGGCCGCAACGACTGACTCTGAATGAGGTCCTGTGTCTCTCAGCCCAGTATGTGTGTCAGCCTCATACCCCCAGCCCAAGTGTCTCCAAGCCTCATTCTCCAGCCCCAGTGTGGAATTTACCTTTTTATAGTTGGGATTGTCACCAAACTGATCGCTTTCATCTGGGGAGAAAATGAATACATAAAAGAGAAAACGTTTGAAAATCAGAGATAATAGTAATCATCATCCATGATTTATTAACATTCATTAACACTTATTTATATATAGCCCTAGCATATTTCATTGTGCTTTACAATTCCAGGATGGCTTAGAAACATCCCAGGTGGTTTATTTAAAATAATTAAAATAAATAGTTTCATTGTACCTAGAACCTGGCACTCAAGAACAAATTTCTATAATGAATTAACCCATGATACAGACAAAACCTTGAATGCTAAAACTACGTGTTTTTAGGATAGGAAAACTTGCTTACAGTATTGTTGCTTGCACCACATTCAAACATAAAAAAGCAAAGCTTTACCTACCTGCAGCCGCAGATCACTCAAGCTTCCGCTGGACCCTCACAGATAATTCATTCAGCCCCTTAGTACTGCATATATATGTGGCACTATATAAAAATTAATAATAACAATCTAATGGTGTAGAGAATCTATTTCAACCAATACATATGTGTCTACATACACCTAACAATAAAAATAGTGCAAATTATCCCTTTTTGGTGCAGAATGAAAAATGTGACTAAGCTGTGACTTAGGGTGGGTACACATCTAAATGCCGATGTTCAGGGCGATTTGTCTTCACCCTGGACATCGCATGATTGCCGGTACACACTTAAAAGATTATTATTATTTATTTCCAGTTATTTATATAGCGCACACATATTCCGCAGCGCCTTACAGAGAATAATTGGCCATTCACATCAGTCCCTGCCCCAGTGGAGCTTACAATCTATATTCACTATCACATGCTCACACACACATACTAGAGTTTATTTTGTTGGGGAAAAATTAGCCTACCAGTATATATTTGGAGTGTGGGAGGAAACCAGAGCAAAGCCATGCAAGCACAGGGAGAATATACAAACTCCACACAGTCAGGGCCAAGGTGGAAATCAAACCCATGACCTCAGTGCTGTGAGGCAGTAATGCTAACCATTACACCGTCTGTGTAAAAGATGTAACAAAAGATGGAACAATCACTGTTCTGTCCTTCATTAACTTGCACAGGCTCACATGCAATATCGTGTGATTGACTGTGCAGCACAGCCAATCGCACGATATCGCATGCGACCGTAGGAATGCGCAAATTGTGCATACACACTGCACGACATGCCCGATTTGTCATTCCGATTTGGCTAAATCGGCCAAATCGTGCTAATATCGTACAGGTGTGTATGCACCCTAAGCTATGTCATGTGTCTTATCTATATATATATAAAGGGCTAACGCTGCTCCTCACATCTATGGGGGGGAATTAAAGTGTGTTGTGTGCAGGTGGCCACAAGATGGTGCCCGACGGAGCAATTCAATTGTTTCTACGTTCGGACGCGCACAGGTGCCAGCGCTGACATTTCTACTCGCAGGCCCCCAAGCTGGCGAGCAGAATTACCAAAAAGTGACCCGTTTCACCGCTGAACCCAGGACTTTTCATGGCTGCAACAATGTTCTTGTTCTAGTTCTCTTAATATTTTACTCAATTTGCCTTTATAGTACTAGAAACAAGGAAAGAGACCGGGTACCAATTTGACTAAGCAGCACTATGCATCCCACCATGCAGCAATGTGCCAATATACAGTGCCACAATTGTGCAAAAAGTGCAAGTACTAAGGGCCTAATTCAGACCCTTTCGCTAGGCTGCGTTTGCACGTAGCCTGCCGATGTTAGCAATCTGCACATGCGTATGCATTGCACTGTGCATGCGCGAACCAGTCTGTGCGATCGCGAAGTGCTCGCCCCTTATATATAGACGCCTCACTAGCTTGAGTGACATGATGAGCCATTTGTGGGTGGTGACAGGGGTGGACGATGGAAACGGGGGAGTGGTGGTGCGAACACAGGTGCACCTGAGCGTCTTTGCGCCGTTTCAGAGGCATGCATAATTTAGATGCAGCGTCATAGTACACATCACTTAACTGATTTTTACACTGAAGCACTCGCAGTGCTTGCTGTAGGGTAGGGTCAACCACAAGTGCTGTGCTCGCTTCCGATGGCACTCGATGTTACCAATGGCTGCATACACATCCTGGAGATGACGTGCACAAGCGGACGTCTTAAGACAGGCTGGTGGGCGTCTGCATACACACCGCGATCGCACGCCAAGACTTTGTGGGTGTGCTATTGCCTTGCCATGCGATCACGGGATTTGTATACTTTTGCTGCGTGCGAACGCATCTAGCGAGCGGGTCTGAATCGGGCCCTAAGTCCCATGTACACTACAAGTCTGTTCGTGTGAAGCTGCGATGCGAAAAAGATGCTAAAATGTGAAAGTGGAAAACTAGCTAACCGTGGCGCACATTTAAGTTACATCTGCTGCCATATAGCGCAAAAGTAATACATGTATGAGGACACATCTGTACAACTCAATGACCATGATTATCACCAATAATATGTGTATAAACACTGAAAATTGTCATAGAGAAATCTGGATTATTTTTTTTCAATCATTGCAATACATAGAACCCTGATACTTTATTGGCAATGGTTAGCACATTTATTGCACCACTGTTTATTCTTTTCCAATATTGTATTAATATTGTTTTATCATTCGGTAATGCCTCAAATAAATAACTAAATAAATAAAGAACCCTGATACTATGTAACTTCTTAATATTTCATTTAACATTTTACAAGTTTTTATTACAGTAATGACTCTTTAAGAACAGGAAATGGACCATATTAAAGAACAAAAGGGTGGTTCAGCAAGGATCGCAATTGCACAGGTGCACGCAGGCTATAGATATATGATGTATGCACGCAGGCTATAGATATATGATGTATGCACGCAGGCTATAGATATATGATGTATGCACGCAGGCTATAGATATATGATGTATGCACGCAGGCTATAGATATAGGATGTATACACGCAGGCTGTAGATATATGATGTATGCACGCAGGCTATAGATATATGATGTATGCACGCAGGTAGCTTTGCAATTACATCCTTGCTATTATGCAAATGTATGACACCCCCTGCTGCATTTGCGATCCTAGCACTGCGACGGAGATGGTCACGATGGTGGATGGTGCCGGGCCGCCAGCCAGCTGGGTAAGCTTACTCAGGCTGGCTGGCTTGGCGGGCCCTGGACACTGAAAAATCACCACCTAATTGTGTGCATAAACATGAAGAAGTGCAGATTTTGTATTTAATTATCTTTTTGCTCCTGGGTGAGATATTAAGTTATTTTTAAATCTATTGTTGTGCCAACATAGGGCCTGATTCAGCATTGCACGCATATTCCCGATTATCGGGAATCTGCGTGTGCGCAGGCCCCGTTCTGCCAATGTGCAGAGCGGGTTCAGCGTGATCTTACGTAAACCCTTCTATGTCTCTGCTTGATTGACGGGCAGAGGCATGTAAGGGACAACCGGCATTCTGCGTCTACGGATGCCTTGGCCTTGCAAGCCAGTCACAGTGCTGGGATCGTAAATGCAGCAGGGGGTGTCATACACCTCCTGCTACATTCGCACATTAGCAAGGATGGAATTGCAAAGCTACTCCGTCCAAAGCTGAATCACCCCCATAGTTCGGGTTCCCTTCCGTACATTTTACCATTTTTATTGATGTGCCACTTGTTTAATACAATTGCAGGATTTAAATTCCTATATTCCATATGAAGAAATTGTGTATTACTATAATTAAATCTAGAAGTCTGAGTGTTAGAAGCAATGCTGGATTAGAATTTGTGATTGGTAAAATATTTGCTGGTGTCTTCTGTCATTACAGAATTTAATATGAGGACCAGGGGCTGGCTGGCAACTTTTAGCCTGGGGGGCAAATGCATGCAGGCGGCCCTGGCAGAGGAGTAGCGTGTAGTCAGGGTGCCCGAAGAACGTGCGTGCTACGGCGCCGCCCCCCCTCATGTGTTTCAGGGAGGAGGCGGGTCCATATGGGATTAAACACCCTTATGCAGGCCTCCAGTAGTGCCCCCAGTAGTGATCCCCCCCTATGCAGTGCCCCTTGTGCCCCCAGTAGTAAGCCCCTTATATAGTGCCCCCAGTAGTGGTCCCCCCTGTGCAGTGCCCCTTGTGCCCCCAGTAGTAAGCCCCTTATATAGTGCCCCCAATAGTGGTACCCACTATGCAGTGCCCCTTATATAGTGCCCCCAGTAGCAGTCCACCCCCCATGCAGTGCCCCCAATAGTGGTAACCCTTATGCAATGCCACTTAAATAGTGGCCCCAGTTGTAGTCTCCCCCCTATGCAGTACCCCCAGTATTGCCCCTTATATAGAGCCCCCAGCAGTGGTCCCTCGATGCAGTGCCCCCAGTGGTAGTCCCCTCCCCCTATGTAGTGCCCCTAGTAGTAGTCCCCTCCCCCCTATGCAGTGCCCCTAGTAGTAGTCCCCTCCCCTTGTAGTGCCCCTAGTAGTAGTCCCCCCCTTGTAGTGCCCCCAGTAGTAGTACCACCTTGTAGTGCCCCCAGTAGTAGCCCCCCCTTGTAGTGCCCCCAATAGTAGTAGTCCCCCCCTTTGTAATGCCCCCAGTAGTAGTAGTACCCCCCTTTGTAGTGCCCCCAGTAGTAGCCCCCCCTTGTAGTGCCTCCAGTAGTAGTAGCCCCCCTTGTAGTTCCCCCAGTAGTAGTAGTCCCCCCCTTGTAGTAGTCCCCCCCACTTGTAGTGCCCCCAGTAGTAATCCACCCCCCTGGTAGTGCCCCCATAGTAATCCCCCCTGGTAGTGCCCCCAGTAGTCCTCCCCCAGTAGAGAAAGACTTAATTAAAAAAAAAAAAACACTTACCTGAAACTCCCGCTCCTGGTCCCGACGCTTCTACCGGCTCCTCTGGCCGCTTTGCATTATGGGAGACGACATCTCTCCCATTACCCACTGCGGGAGCCGGAAGATGGCTCCCGCAGTGGGAGCAGCAGCAGCCGATTAGAGTCTGACAGACTCTCAGCGGCCGGCTCCGGCGGCTGTGTGTTTGTGCTGTGTAGCGCTGACCGAACTCCGTCCGGTCAGCGCTACACACGCGGTGCAGTCTGTGTCACAGTGACACAGACTGCTGCGGCCCGGGGGGCACATGGCACCCTGCCCCCCGGCCCAGCCCGCCACTGATGAGGACACCCTAATCTGAATCTGGTTTTGGATTTTTTTCCTTGGTGTTTTGTTTTTAGGTTTTGGTTTTAGTTTTGGATCTGGATTTTTTCTTAAAAAAATCATAAAAACAGCTAAAACCACATAATTTGGGCCTGTTTTTGTTCCTACAGTATTATTAACCTTAATAACAATCATTTTCAGGCATTTTAATGCATTTGTAACCACCTCACAGCTCACAATATTGATTTCACTATTTTTCAGCAATACAGGCCAAAGGCTGCAGCGAGCTGGCTGGCTAAAGTAAACAACAGAGCAGCAGCACAAACGCACAGCAAGTTTAAAAAAATATAGAACATCTATGAAACATTGGCACACAGCAGTGGCAGACAGGATGGCAGTTTAATAAACTATAATAATGTCAGTCGGCAATGCCCCAAATTGTGCCAAATGTAAAGTAAAGAGGTAAAAGATGGAATTGGCCCTCCCACCCACTCTTATGTGGGATATTAAAAAGGACATGCACAGTTTAACAAACCAAGCACTTTAGCCACTAGGACTGACACTTTCGTGGCTGAACTCCTTGGTTTGTTTGGGCCTCCACAAAACATTTTTTGGAAGTACTATCTTCAATTATTAAGGAGGAGGTTGATGATGAGGGTGTTGGTGATGGAGATTGCATGTGCTGGTCCAAACTGCTGGTAGCGAATACTGGACTGCTTGTTATTAATTTACAAATTATAATTTTGTTAAACAAATTACATGAACTCGCTGCAAATGACGTAACAGGGAGGAGGCGCCTAGATGGTTAACGTCCCTTCCTCTGCTAACTTTGGCTTTAGAAATGGAACAGATGCCTTCACAACTGTTGTCAGAATTTAGATTAAAATAATTCCATACCTTTTCTGGCTTTCTTTTCTTTTCTGGCTTTTCTTTTCTTTTCATTAGCAAGAACTGCTGCCACTGCTGGCTGATTTAGGCAAACCACATCCTCATCATCAACATCCACAGTAGTGTCAGATAGGACACAAATTCCCCCCTCATCCTCCTTTTGCACTTCCTCCACACTCTCATCCTCATTTTTTATTATTTCACCATCTAATACTAGCACAGCCGTCATGGCATCAGTGATCCACTGTGCAACTGGGTGACAGCTGTTATACTTACATGACGTCTCTCCCATAGTGCAGAGGAGCAGCCAGGCGGAATGGACGTGGATGGCAGCGGGAGCGGGACATAAGGTAAGTAATAGCTTTTTTTTTTTTAAATGCAATTGGCTTTTCTACTGGGAGCATTACTCGGGGGGAAGGGGGGGAGTTACTACTGGGGGCATTACTTGGGGGGCATTACTCAGGGGGGGATTACTACTGGGGTCATTACGCAGGGGGAGGGAATACTACTGGGGGCATTCCTCAGGGGGGATTACTACTGGGGGAATTACTCGGGTTGGGGGGGCATAACTACTGGGGGCATTACTCTGGGGGGGCTTTACTATTGGGGGCACCACTTCTGGGGGCATTACTCAGGGGGTATTAATATTGGGGGCTCTACTCTTGGGGGCTTGAAGGTGGGGAATTACTACTGGGGTACTACTACAGGGGCCACTACCACAGGGGGCATGACTACTGGGGACTACTGGGGTACAACTACAGGGGTATTATTACTGAGGGCATTTATACAGGGGGCATTGCTACTTGGGCATTACTATTGCGCACACACAGGGGGCATGACTACTGGGGGCATTACTATTGGGGGCACAACTACAGGGGTATTACTACTGGGGGTAGTTGTACAGGGGGCATTACTATTGGGGACACAACCACAGGGGGCACTACTACAGGGGGCATAACTACAGGGGGCATGACTACTGGGGGCACTACTAATGGGAGTATTGCATAGGGGGCACTGCATAAGGGGCACCACTCCTGGGGGCACTGCATAAAGGGCACCACAACTGTGGGCTCTTCATACGGGGCACTACCACTTTGGGCACTGACACTACTGGGGTCCCCACTGCGCATACCCGCAGTTTGTCACATTTAATAGGGGCCCCCACATGTTTGTTGCCAAGGGCCCCCACAGACCTTATTCCGGCCCTGATATTTCCACATATGTCTTTATGAAGTGAGGAAGAATGTTTAAAGAGTTTATACAGATTTTGTCTTTTCTTGTTTTCATTTTCATATTGAAAAAACTTAGAGTGAAAGAAGCATAAAGAAAAGAAAAAGATAAAGGAACTTTGGGCCTGATTCAGAGCCGGACACTCTGACCAGAGCGCTCGCTCTGAATCAGGGCCCTCCTACCTAAAATTGGAGCGGCCTCCTGGCCGCTCGCATAGCTGTGGGTGACCACCCACAGCTTATGTGAGCGGCCAAAAAGATGGTCGCGACGAGACCCTGTGGTAGGGTCTCCCTGCCGCAAGCCCAGGAGCGCTTTTGGCTCTATCAGAGCCAAATGCACTCCCACTGACATCACTAGTGATGTCAGTGGGGCCGGCCCCAGACGTTAGGCGTTCCCATGGGAACACCTCCGTCTGGGTAGCAACGCCCCTGGTACGCCCACCAAAGGGGGCGTGCTGTCCTCACCATCGACAGCATGCCCCCTTTGGTGCGAGACCCATAGCGACAGCTTGGCTGTCGCTATGCGGGTCTCGGGCATGTGCACGAAGGAGCTCCCTCTGTCGTGCGCATGCGCACTAGGGCACCATCAACCCACTTGCGAGCGGATCTGAATTAGGCCCTTTGTAAGAACCTTTTTTTTGGACATTTGGAATATTATTTACCTGTTTCTAGTTATCGGGAGCACTCTTTGATTCTATTCTAAAAATCTATTTGTATATTACTAGAAAGGTCAGGCTCACACATGGCAACAGTGGACACACTTGGACTCTCCTCGGGGATTTGTGATTTTTCAGAGCACACAGTTGGTTCCGGTGTCTTACTCGTCTTAACAATTAAATTTTTTTTGTACCTCTTAAGCAGAGGAGCTTAAATTATCATTAGAACCATCAGTCATCATAAATACAAGCCAATACCTTATCCTTTTCTTGCCACTTTGTGTAGTGAATGGCATATTGCCAATTTTTTGTTTCTCTAAAGCTGACTTAGCTTTAATTTTTTTTTTTTGCTTTAACAGGGTAAAAGTTGATGTTTTTTGCCTAAGTTTTTGGCCTGACTTAAGCCCTGGTAGCCTTCAAAGATGATGTTGATGGTCTTGTATCGTCATCATGACTGCTGCCGGCAGCTACAAGACTGGTATGTAGATCCTGCTCTCCAGTCATATGACTGTCCTCCATACTCACTACGCACACAACCGCACACAAAAAATATTGTTGGTTTTATTTAATTTTTTTGGGCAGCAGCCCTTGACAGACAGGAGTACAGCACCCCTGCGCAGCTACGCCGATGACAGTGACAGCCAGGTGTGGCTGACATGCACACAAAAAAATGTTTATTTATTATTTCTGGGCAGCAGCCCGTCAACAGACAGCAGCACAGCACCCCTACGCACCTACGCCGATGACAGGTGTGGCTATCACACCACACAAAAAAATGTGTTTATTTTATTGATTTTTTAACACTGGGTTTTTTTTAACACTGCTGTGTAAAGAGGCAGCAGCCCCTTAACAGACAGCAGCACAACACCCCTGCACTGATGACAAGTGTGGCTAACACTAATTTTTTTTTTTTTCACACTGGGGGTGGGTGAAGAGCACCCCTGAAGGACAGAGCACCCCCTGGACAACACAGCACTACAGCCAGCCAGCCCCTATGGACAGGACAAGTACAACAGCCAGCCCCTATGGACAGGATGACAGCCAGCCAGCCCTATGGACTTGACAACAGCCACCCAGCCTGTCCCTCTATAGACAACAGCCAGCCAGTAACAAGTATTAAGTATTGACAATAACAACAGCACAGCACAGCTCCCAGGTCCCTCTCTTCACTCTCCACAGCCAGAATGATAAATGGCGGCGAATTGGGGGACTTTTATAGAATCCAAAACCCGTGAGAATCCGACAGCGGGATGATGATGTTTTGCCTCAGGCAGGAAAACCCAAGCCGGCTCGTATCTGCCTTGGATCCCCGAAGTTCGGGTGGGTCCGGTTCTCAGGGAACCAGACCCGCTCATCTCAACAATCAACTACTAACTGTAATTTTTCAAACACAGCCTGTAAAGTGACAGTTAGGAGCTGATTGGTTGTTACTTTATCTCCGTTCACTTTATCTCTCTCCAAGGGCTCTATTTACTACAATCCGCATTTGTAATGCAGATTGTAGTGTGATATTACTGACTGAATTCGCATTGCGAATTCAGGCAATATCACAGGGATTTACTAAAAATCACTTGCATGGACAGAGCTTGCGATAAAACTCTGTCCCTGTGAATCTCCTCCGCACACTTATCACGGTATTTCTCAAAAAGTACCGTGACAAGTGCCGAAAAATGCGCCGACCGACCGCCATTAAGCCCAGTCCCCATCGCTAAGCCCCACCCCCCATGATTGCGGACACTCCGCCCCCTTATTTACACTTACCTGCACTGTTCTGTACTCCGGTGATTTCCTCCATCGCTCCGGTCAGCTGACATCCCATACTGCACTGCGACCCTGTCAGGTGATGACCGGGCCCCAGTGCATCATGGGAGACCAGCTGACTGGAGGGGATGACATCACCGGAGCCCGGATCACCGATCCCTGGAAAGTTTTTTTTTTCTTTTTTTTTTTTACAGTGTTTCAACGTGTGGTTTAGACCACACAGCTGATCACTGAGGTCGGCTCCGGGCTCTGCTCTGCATGTTAGAGCAGAGCAGGAGTCCGGTAACCGGGGGAGACCCTGGATAACGCCACCTCCAGGTGGCGTTATTATCACAGGGCTTCCACCGGTATTTCTTCACAATTTATTTTTAGTAACTTTGGCCAGATCACATTTCCCAGTACAATTATGGGAAATGCGATCTGCTTACTAAAAATAAGTGATAATTAGGGCTTGGAGTAGAATTTTACAAATTCTACACTAATTGCCCTGTAGTAACTTTAGGTGATACTAAAATAATTTGAAAAGGGTGTTAAAAAACACCCTTTTTCACTTTATTTTAGTAAAAATAATGTTAATAAATAGAGCCCCAAGGCTTAGTACATAGACAATACTACTGTATCATTAGGGTATTAATAGCAAAAAAAAAACAACTATTGACTGTAATAACGTCTGTTTGTTTTTGTATGACAGGATCATAATCTACATATTTTTTCCTGGTTATGAAGCATTGGCTGATTAAACAACTCAGAGATTTAAGCTCCTGAGAATAGCAGTAATTTAACATCTTCATTAGAAGATTCATGAAAGATGATTGATGGAGCATCACCCCCGTAATTCATTCTGAGCAATAACATTTGCAAATCATATGAAGTAGAGTTGTGAGACTTGTGGATAATTAATAAGATACACTTAAGGCAAACTCACCAGCTTTGATATATCATATATTTCATCTAGCCAATGTACTGTATGAAATAATTGTATGTAAAAAAAAATGGAAATGAACAGAATACCGTGTATTAGAACTGATTGCTAGGAGGTAGATTTACTAAAATGCAGGTTTTTAGAAGTGGAGTTGTTGCCCATAGCAACCATTCAGATTCCACTTATCATTTATCTAGCAGCTTTTAGAAGATAGCTACCATCTGATTGGTTGCTATGGGCAACATCCCCACTTCTAAAAAGCCACACTATAGTAACTATGGGGTCTATTTACTAAGCAGTGTTAGGAGACAGTGTGAAAAGTGATAAGAAAGTGATAAGGTACCAGCCAATCAGCTCCCAACTGTCATTTTCCAAACACAGCCTGTGATATGACAGTTGGGAGCTGACTGGCTGGCACCTTATCACTTTCTTATCACTATTCACTCTGTCTCCTAACACTGCTTAGTAAATAGACCCCTGTACCCCCTAGAGTTAAGTATAACAGGAGGATAAAGAATAAAATGAGACATCTGAAATCTATTTTTGAACCTTGATTTTTTTTCCCCATCTATTTCAACTTTTCAGAAGGGTCACTCCACAATAATTAATTTTTTGAAACCTGTTTTTTAACTTCTAACAATTTGATATCTGGTTGTCAGCCCTGCACAATTTAATTGAAATTCAACCCTGACACAACGTTGCATAATTATTTTTGGGTACCCAGCTCCTATGAACTAATATTAGAAAGAGGAGGTTGTATAACTGTCCCCAACAGCATAACATTTCTGTCTTGTGTTATACAAGAATAGCATATAGACCATAACCAAATAAGCCTTTCCCTATTCTGTAAATAAGGATGATGTCATGTTTAATTCCATACATTTTGTAAACAGATCATATGTGTGCGACATTCAAGAGACAGTCTCCACTGCTGGTATGCTAGTATGTAAGGGGCAGTAGCTGTCTGAAAGATTAACAGCCACTACTGAGGCACCGAAAACTAGAACAGTAGAACTCTGCAAAACAGTTATAGGAATTCTGGAACTCTGAGATAAAAATTCTTAAATATTAAAAAAACTTCTTTATTATTCTATGGAAAAAGAGGACAGCACTGTGAGCCTGATTCAGAGATGTACGGAATGCCGATTTTTGCGCAGAACAAGCAATTTTTTGCTATTGCACATGCGTCAGTCGCACTGCGCACATCAGCGAACGTCTTGCAGTTCTACGCTCACAGAGAACCCATTCGCAAAGTGAGTAACAGGTAGTCAGCGTTTAGGGGAGGTAACGAGGGGGTGGTTACAAAAACGCAGGTGTGTCTTACTGTTTAAATGCCGTGATATGGGCGTGCATAAATTAGCCATTGTGATCTCCTGCGCAGCAGCAAGAAAGCTCTCTGAGTGTCAGGAGAGCTGCTATATTGAGACAGTTCAGATCTGCCGCAAGGGCTGCATGGCTGGTCGATGTGCGTCAATGTTACCGATGTTTATGCTGGTGCATGACGTCGGACGGATATGAGCAGTGCTCAGGGCCAGATTAACAATGGAGCGGATGAAGCTACAGCTCCAGGCCTCCAAATAAAAATAGGCCCATTGTCATGACAACATGATGTTGACTGGCCATCTCCTCTCCACACGGTCAGCCATAAATCATAAGTAGTAAATTTGTATTTCTATTTACCTCACAAAATGAAGGATTTTTTTCCTTTTACATATTTAGGGAGACATTGGAGCAGAGAATATAGGGGGTACACGCCCACATGGCACTGGCCACACCCACACAGCACTGGTCACGCCTCCTCTGCTTCTCATAATAGGCTCTTTGGTCATTTTCAGCTCCAGGCCCATGTGGCCATCAATCCTGGCAGTGCTTAAAGTGGTCCTAGAGAAGTGGAACTCACCGCCCCCCTCGATGCAATGTCAATAAAGGGAGAACGCGTAGCGTAGGCGCACGCCGAAACAGACAGCCATGGTCTCAATAGAAAGGGACGTGGTCACATAATAGTATTCCCTATACAAATTACGCCACACAGTAGCACATTCTTGATTCACATTACACCACTAAGTAGTGTCTCTTATTCATGTATGACACACAGCAGTGCCCCTTTTACACAATGCCCACATTTGTGCCCCTTATACACAATGCCCACAGTAGAAGTGCCCCTTATACAATGCCCACAGTAGTAGTGCCCCTTATACAATGCTCACAGCAGTAGTGCCCCTTACATATAATGCACACTGTAGTGGTACCCCTTACACAATGCCCACTGTAGTGGTGCCCCTTATGCAGTTCCCTCAGTAGTGGTGCCCCTTATGCAGTGCCCCCAGTAGTGATAGTGCCCCTTATGAAGTGCACACAGTGGTAGTGCCCCTTATGCAGTGCCCCCAGTAGTGGTAGTGCCCCTTATGCAGTGCCCACAGTGTTAGTGCCCCTTATGCAGAGACCACAGTAGCGGCAGTGCCCCTTATGGAGTGCCTTCTTTTGTGGTGCCCTTTATGCAGTGGCCCCAGTAGTGGTAGTGCCCCTTATGCAGAGCCCACAGTAGTTGTAGTGTCCCTTACGCAGTGCCCACAGTAGTTGTAGTGCCCATTATGCAGTGCCCACAGTAGTGGTGCCCCTTATGCAGTGCCCCCAGTAGTGGTAGTGCCCCTTATGCAGTGCCCCCAGTAGTGGTAGTGCTTCTTATACAGTGCCCACATTGGTAGTGCCCCTTATGCAGTGCCTACAGTGGTAGTACCCCTTATGCAGAGCCCACAGTAGTGGTGCCCCTTATGCAGAGCCCCTGTTATGCAGTGCCCCTGCAGTGGTGCCCCTTATGCAGTGCCTCCTATGCAAATCACCCATTAGTAATCCCTAATATAGTGCCCCCAATAGTAGTGTCGCTAGTAGTAATGCCCCCTGTAGTAGTGCCCTCAGTAGTAGTGCCCCCAATAGTAATCCCCCTCTTTAGTAATGCTCCCAGTACTAGTACCTCCTGAGTAATGCCCCCAATAGTAATGCCCCCAGTAGTAGTGCCCCTAGTAATGCCCCCTGAGTAATTCCCCCAATAGTAATGTCCCAATAAATGCCCCCTATAGTAGTACCCCCTGAGTAATGTCCCCAGTAGTAGTGCACCATGAGTAATGCCCCCTGTAGTTGTGACCCCAGTAATAGTGCCCCCTGAGTAATGCCCCCAGTAGTAGTGCCCCTTAAGTAATGCCCACTGTAGTTGTGCCCCCTGAGTAATGCCCCCTGTTGTAGTGCCCCCAGTAGTAGTGCCCCCTGAGTAATGCCCCCTGAGTAATGCCCCCTCTGGTAATGTACCCTATTGTCTATTATAGACAAAAAAAAATACTTACCTTAAGCCCCACTCCCGCATCCGCTGCCGTCTTGTCCCCCTGGTCCGCCTGGCTGCTCCTCAGTCTGAACTATGGGAGAGAAGTCATGACGCCTCTCCTATAGTGCACTGCACACAGCGGCACACAGAAGTCGGAGCTCATGAGTGAGAGGGAGCCGGGCGCCCGCTGGTAACATAATCTCAGTGGGCGCCCGGCAAATAGAGTCTCCCTGCAGAGCTGGGGTTAGGTGGGTCGGAGGAGGCGGAACTGTTCCATCTCCAAATAGAAGTGACGGAACGCTGTTCAGCCCCGTTCCGGCCCACTTTAACCCCTGGATATGAGAAGGCAACAGTGGGTGTCCTTATGCTCAGGTCAGCTTTGGAACTATTAGCATATTTTTCTTTGCTGCGGTTCATGCGAAATTGCAGCTGCGACCGCATTAGTGTGCATCTCTGAAGCAGGCCCTGTGTTTGTATACATTAAATACGTCCAAATATCAGCTTTCATATTGTAAATGGAGCAGACAAGAAGACATGCTGTGTAATAAACATCCCACAACAATATCATTCACATTAATGACAATCACCATTGTAAGGGATCTTTCACAGGTTTTCTTTGTTACATTGCACAGTACATAGGGCCTGATTCATCAAATATCGCAATTGCAACTGCGTACGCAGATCGGTCGATGGTACGTACTGCGCATGTGTATGCACCGCAGTGCACAATTAGCATTGCGATCGCTCACGCAGATACAAAGCCATCGCAGACAGAGGGATGGGACGTCAGCACTTAGGGGGGGTGACAGGGAAGTGGTCAGAGAAAAGCAGACGTGCCTGTCCATTTGAACGCCGTTACTTGGGCGTGCATAAATTAGCCACTGCGACGGCATACGCAGCTTGTGTACTCGCTGTGTGCAATGAGGTTAGCAATTTCTGAGTAAGGTCAGACCTGTTTTAATTGTGCATGAGGGGTCTGACATGTTACTTGATGTTACCGATGTATATACAGGATTGCAAGGATGTGTGAAAGTGGTAGTGGGCGTCTCTATGCTGGCTTTGGGCGTCTCTATAATAGTTCTGCGATTGCAGTCATTAGCATATTTCTGCAACGGACCTGCGTGCGTAATCACAGCTGCGATCCCAATAACGATCAGTGAATCAGGCCCATAGCTCAGAATAGAGATCTGCGGACCCCTATGCCACCTTATATATATGGAGTGCACAAAGAGGTCTTATTCAGAGGTGGAGACACCCGCAGCTGCATCTGTGAGTTTATGCAAATGCTGCTGCACATCCCTTCCCTGGAGCACATCCGCGTGCATGACTATACGCGTATGGAGACGCCCACTTTGAGCGTCTGTAAACTCAGTAACACCGCTTCGTGTGTCTTTAGATGCCACCATCGCTTGCATTATCGAAGTGCAGATTTTCAGTCGGATTATGGCATCAATGTAAGCAATATTGTGCCTGTGTATGCAAACAATTTAGCAACATACTCGCCACACTCCCATAACACTCCCATAAGGTGGACCATTTCAGGGCGCCTTAATAGCCACCTCCCAGGAACGCTCAGCACATTTCTGATGTCGTGCTTCTCCCTTTTCCACGTTGGACACATTGGGCCTGATTCAGAGTCACACGCTATGATAAAATTCACGCAAATGGCTAATGTGTTCTCTTTTGCGCATGCATATTAACCGCACAGCGCATGCGTCTGTTACTGCACGGAGATGCAGAACATGTTTGGATACAGTATCTGTTTAAAGACGCACAGCTGCTCACACAGGAGACCATGGATCTCATTCAGAGTCTCTCGCAAGCGGCCGCTCGCTCGCATCCAGCGTATACAAAATTTTCAAAGTGACGCCATGGGAAGTGATCGCTCGCCGAGGCATAAGCACATCCACTTTGGCTGTGCGAGCGATCGCTCTTTGTATGCTGCCACCCATTAGCCTATGTTGAGATGCCCACTTGCACACGTCATCTCCAGGAAGTGTATTAAAACATTGGTACATCGAGCACCATCGGTAGCGATTGCAGCGCTTGTGGTTGCCTTACCCTGCCGCAAGCACTGCGAGGACTTCAGTGTAAAAAACAAGCATGTGACGTGTACTATGACGCTGCACTCCCCCGTTATTAGTGTCCTGCCCCTGTTACCACCCACAAACGGCCTCTCCTGTCACTCATTTCACTGGGCTGTCTTTGCTGGGCGAGCGAGTGGGCTGTGCTCGCATAGAGTAGTTCGCGCACACGCAGAACGAAGCGTGCGCATGCACGTTCGCAAACCATCGGGCCACTTGCGAGCGCACAACGCTTGCGAGAGACTCTGAATGAGGTCCCATGTTCAGATGGGGAAACTGCTTATGCCATAGGGCTGGTGCACATTTCGATGGTGCACTGATGGTGCATCTAAAGATGAACCAAGACGGAATTGTACCATTGCAAACTCTTGTGTAAAGACAGGGCCGCAACTAGGGGGGGGGGCTAGAGGTGCGCGTGCACCGGGTGCCAGATTGCAGGGGGTGAAAAAAGCTGACTCAAGGTGGCTTGGGGGGTGCAGACTCAGAAAACGGCCATCCAAAAATGGCCGCCGCCAAAGAGGAGACAAATGCTAGAGGTCCTTACTGGATATGGGGGTTTATACTCATTGCCAGGGGGTTTATGCCAGCCATCCGCATGGACGAGCAAGGACAAACTTCAGGTACAGGAAGGGAGGGGGCGCAAAATTGCTGCCTTGCACCGGGTGACAGGTATCCTAGTTTCGGCCCTGGTAAAGAAATCCGAATCCACCCAAATTTCATGAATCCGGACAGATCCGAGTCACAGTTCTGATCTTCTTGCAGTTTGGAATTTTGGATTTTAAATCCGAATTTTGGATTGTGGATTGCAAAATTTGCATGATTTTAACAGATTTTTAAAAACTTTTTATCAATTTAAAATAAACCCAGATCCAAAACACTTAAGGGTGGATTTGCAAAACCAAAGCACAAAGATGAATCCAGATCCAAAACCGAAATACAGGGGTCAGCGCACATCTCTACCTAAAAACATGTATAATGTATTATTATTATTACTACAACCAATTATCAGGTCCATAATGTTCATGAGGTGATGTGAAAAAGCTGCTGTAATGGTATTTTAAGAGATATTATTTATAGAAATAGCATCATTATTGTCCTGCTCCTTCAGGCCATATGTAGCAGTTACGGGTAAAACATCAGGTATTGTTAGGCAACACTTCAAAAATGCTGGGAGACACTTTGCAGGCAGCAATCAGGTGTGGTGCTGGGAGACACCAAACAGGCAGCGATCAGGTATACTGCTGGGAGACACTATACAGGCAGCAATGAGGTATACTGGTGGGAGACACCATACAGGCAGCAATGAGGTGTACTGGTGGGAGACACCATACAGGCATCAATGAGGTGTACTGGTGGGAGACACCATACAGGCATCAATGAGGTATACTGGTGGGAGAAACTATACAGGCAGCAATGAGGTATACTGGTGGGAGACACCATACAGGCAGCAATGAGGTATACTGGTGGAAGAAACTATACAGGCAGCAATGAGGTATACTGGTGGGAGACACCATACAGGCAGCCATGAGGTATACTGGTGGGAGACACTATACAGGTGACAATCAGGTATACTGGTGGGAGACACCATACAGGCAGCAATGAGGTATACTGCTGGGAGACACTATACAGGCAGTAATGATGTATACTGGTGGGAGACACTATACAGGCGGCAATCAGATATACTGGTGGGAGACACTATACAGGCAGCAATGAGGTATACTGGTAGGAGACACTATACAGGCAGCAATGAGGTGTACTGGTGGGAGACACTATACAGGCAGCAATGAGGTATACTGGTGGGAGACACTATACAGGCGGCAATCAGGTATACTGGAGGAAGACACTATACAGGCAGCAATGAAGTATACTGGCAGGAGACACCATACAGGCAGCAATGAGGTATACTGGTGGGAGACACTATACAGGCAGCAATGAGGTATACTGGTGGGAGAGACACTATACAGGCAGCAATGAGGTATACTGGTGGGAGAGACACTATACAGGCAACAATGAGGTATACTAGTGGGAGAGACACTATACAGACAGCAATGAGGTATACTGGTGGGAGACACTATACAATAAGCAATGAGGTATACTGGTGGGAGACACTATACAGGCAGCAATCAGGTAGTGGTGGTGGGAGACTTTATACAGGTAACGCTCCAGTGTGGTGCTGAGAGACACTATGCAGAGAGTGATCAGGTGTGGTAGGTGTGCTCTTGAGAGACACCACACAGGTAGCAGTTAGGTGTGTTACTGGGAAATACCATATAGGCAGCAATCAGAATATACAGTGTACAATAAACATTTTATAGTACAAGGTGCAAGTACATTTAAAGTAAACAAAGCACCATTTTCCCGCAGATATGTGTAGTAGGAAAATTCAGAGCCGGATTAACAGTAGGGCAGCCAGGTTGGGCGCCCTGGGCCTCCCCGCACGCTGGGGCCCTTCACACATAGCAACATCGCCTTTGTGGGGGGCACTGTGGCATATGTGAACTGGGGGCACTACAGGGTGTTTAAAACATGTGTGGTGCTGGCAGTACTGTATTTACACAATATACTATTTTCAATAACATCGCAAGCATATCTTGTTGATAATTCTATGGATAGGGTCCCCCATGTGCTAGTTGTCCTCGTGCCCCCACAAACCTTAATCCAGCCCTGGGGAAATCACCCAGAAAATGGTACCTGTGCCAGTTGCTCAGAGATATGCACATGTGCTTTAGACTCTGGCAGAGTGTTGGAGACCACTCTGTGCTTGAACAGGCACAAGAGGTGGGGGCTGCTTGGAGACTGCACACGGGCTCCCTCTTCTCTTAGAACGCTTCTGGTACTTGCTACAGAATAAGCTTAGCATGGGTCATTATCCCCAATACTCCCAGGAGATTGTTTCAAAAACTTAAATAGTAACTGCCACTACTGCTGCTTGACCCCTGAGTATAATAAATAATCTCCCTCTCTATGTTCTTTAAACGTTGCCATGACATCTATCATCGCTGCACTCATCTGTCTGAAAATTGAGAGCGTTTACAATTAAAGGGTCAGTATGAGGCTTTTAAATGTATCTAGAAAATGAGCGACAGTCAACATATAAGTATCAGAAATAAGTTTCCATACTGGGCTGTGGTATTAGTTCGGCAGGGTGGGAATTGAACCCAACTTTTTTAAGTCTAATAGACTCCTTACAAATACAAGTTACATGGGAAATAATATTTTTTTTACAAACAAAAACAAATGCCAGCATTTACTGACCACACTCCAATTCAAAAACATTCTTTACAATAGACCATAAAGATTTCACAGTGTACTTGTGGCTTCTTCCATCTGCTTTGTTCTGCTAAAACTTGTGCTCTCTTTGGTCAGATATATATTTTAATATCTAATGTACTTGAATGTGGCACCATCTGTAGGTGATGCTACTGTACATCTATGGTGTGTTCGTGATGTGATTTAAGTGCTTTAAGTTGATTAGCTAGAATAAAAAAGATTGGCAGATGGTTCTTGAAGACAGTGTGAGATCAGTCAGAGATCATCGTCGTTCATTACAATATGGATGAGATCTCATGATGTTAGCATGTGCAAATTATGGGCATGTTCCAGAGCAGTACACTAGCTGCATGCATTACCTATATTCACGCAGTTGGACGATGTTGGAAGCGTTGCGCATGTGTCACGATGGTTACTGCTGGGTGACGCAGAGCGAATTTGGACACAGAGAGAGGTAATTTCAGAGGAGATTTCTGGGTGGCAACAGGGAGGTGTCTCGCCAGACGCAGTCATGTAGCAGTCAGTCACTGCCTCTAAAGATGCAGTTGCACCAACACAGGTGGCCATGTTAAGATGGAGAAATTGCACCTGGCATAGGGCTGGTTGAATCTCCGATGGTGTGACCACTGGTGGCATCTTAATACGCACCATTTGAATAAAGACACAGTCACGCTGCAGAAAAAGACTCAGTCACGGCTGCAACTGCATCCAGCTCTGAATCCCGGCCCTATATACCTACAATGTAATGTAGAAATCACCAGATGTATTTCGTGATTGTGGGAATCCCACAACTTGTGATCTTTGCGTACAGTATCTGTTCGGTACTTTAACTTTCACTAAGATATCCTAATGTACAGTGGGCCTGATTCAGAGCCGGACCCTCTTGAAGAGCGCTCGCTCTGAATCAGGGTGTTGTTTTTTGTTTTTGCGGCCTCCTGGCCACTCGCTAAGCTATGGGTGACCACTACACAGCTTTTGCGAGTGGCCAGGTGATGATCGCGACCATCGCGACCATCGGGGCTTGCGACGAGACCCTTGTGGTAGGGTCTCGTCCATCGCAAGCCCCAGAGAGCTTCCTGCTCTAACAGAGCAGGAAGCTCTCCACTGACATCACTGGTGATGTCAGTGGTGCCTCCCACAAATGGCAGGCATTCCTTCGGGAACGCCTCCATTTGTGTAGCCACCCCCCCGCCTACAAAACGGGGCGAGCTGTCGATCAACATCGACAGCCGCCCCTTTTGTAGTGAGCCCCAGAGCGAGACAAATTCTCTCTCGCTCCGGGGCTTGCGCAGTACCCCACCATCGACCCGCTTGCGAGCGCTCTGCACTAGCGAGCGGGTCTGAATCAGGCCCAGTGTGTATAATCAAAGTACTGAGGACTTTACCGTCCTGTATTTATTACTATAAGGAGAACGATAAAATTATTTTTGTGAAGATTCTAGATTGATTTAAATCAAATGCATACTTTAGTTATTGGCAGAGCACATGGGATATCCCCAATGACTGAAATTACTACAATATATTCAATCTCGAGCTCCTAATTAAATTTGTGTTGACATTCCTCTCTGCTAACAGTCTAAATGAAAGACTATTGCAAGCAAGGAATGACGTTCCGTTTGGCAGGGGCATTTAATACATATGACATGGTTCTAGTGACTGAATTCAGACAACTAAGGAAAGGAAAACAAAATCCAATCCGATCCCTCCCAGAAGCCCCCCGCCGCAGATCACGTCATACGAAGTATGTACAGAGGGACTTCTGGGTCATCAATGCGGAAATCCATGTATCGCAAAGGCCAGCTCCTATTGGGGGAGCTGTCCTTTGTGAGTTTACATAATTAACGCCGGCGTGCATCCGATTAGTGGCGTCTTGCACTGCAAGCAAAATGTGATGCTTGATGCAGCCTGCCCACAAACTTGAATAAAATGATTTGGCATTCTGGAGATGCCTTCCCCCTGCTCTGCGCCCCTGCTGGCACCCCCGACCCATGGCACCCAGAGGCAATAGCTTCTATTGCCATCGGGAGATACACTACCAAGTGAGAATATATAACATATATCTTATTATATATTGATAAGATGAATCTAGCTTATCAATGGTAGAGCAATTATGTGGTTTTGCAGAGGCTTTGCAGCTCACTAGTGTCTCAGACAACTATGAAACGCTTATGACCGCACTAATGCTCGACCAGATAACAAGCTAATGGTGTGTCATAGGCAATCTTGTAGATGCATACAAGCCGATGACAAGGTGCCCAGAGGAGAATCAGTATTAAAGATACATGAGTCACCCTGAGCTATAGGGCCTGATTCAGAGGGGAATACTGTATATGCTGATATTTACTAGAGATGAGCGGGTTCGGATCTAAGAGATCCAAACTAAGGGGATCTGAGTCAGATCCAAGCCGGCTCGGATGTTCCTGCCTTACTCGGATCTCTGACATCGAGGTAAAACCATAGAGACGAAATCTTGAGAGCTTTCGTCTCTATGTATAAGGGATGTGGCGGGCGCCATTTCACTCCGGCTGTGGAGACTGAACAGGGAGGGTGGGTAGTGTAGGGCTGGGAAGAGGTGCTGTGCTGTTCTGTCTGCTGTGTCCTGTTCTGTCTGCTGTGTCCTGGGCTGGTGCTGATCCATTCTGGGCTGGTGTTGTGTTGTCTGCTGCGTCCATCTGGGCTGTTCCTGGTCCATCTGGGCTGGTGCTGTCTGCTGTGCTGTCTGCTGCATCCATCTGGGCACAAGTTCTAGACCCAAATAAAGTGTAATTTTTTGTGTAATATATATTTGTCTGTGTGCGTGTTAGGCTTAACCGTACAAAATACAGCAGGTCAGCAACGCAAGCTAGTGCTGCCCGACTCCAGTCGTCATCAATCTGTGCTCTGGGCCCAAGTTCTGGAGTTGAAATAAAATAAAAAAATCTTGTCTTTTTTTTCTAATAATTGTCTGTGTCTGTGCATGTTAGGCTTAGCTGCACAAGATCTAGCAAGTCGGCAACGCAACCTAGTGCTGCCCGACTCCAGTCGTCATTAATCTGTTCTCTGGGCCCAAGTTCTGGAGCTGAAAAAAACATAAAATAATCTTGTCTTTTTTTTCTAATAATTGTCTGTGTGTCTGTGTGCGTCTTAGGCATAGCTGCACAAGATCTAGCAAGTTGGCAACGCAAGCTAGTGCTGCCCGTTTCCAGTCGTCATCAATCTGTGCTTTGGCCCCAAGTTCTGGAGCTGAAAAAATGTTAAGAAAAAATGTCTTTTTTTTCTAATAATTGTCTGTGTGTCTGTGCGTGTTAGGCTTAGCCGCACAAGATCTAGCAAGTCGGCAACGCAAGCTAGTGCTGCCCGACTCCAGTCTTTGTGTCTGTGCGTGTCATGGTACATAAACACGTAAAGATTTTCTGTCCAACTATCCAACTAGTTGATTGGTTGGAATGAAAATCTGGCAACATATTGGAGTAAATGATGATCAGCAATTTGCTCCTAAATGCCAGAAAACAGATGAAAATGGTCGTCAGACAAGTTTGTTAAATGTTTGATCTAAACAATTTGTTCAAACAACAGCTTTTGTCCATTTTCCGGTGTTTGGGAGCAAATTGCTGATTGTCATTTGCTTTCATACCTTACCAGATTTTCATTCCAACCAATCAACTAGTCGGATGTTTGGACAGAAAATCTTTACGTGTGTACTCAGCCTTAGGCTTAGCCGCACAAGATCTAGCAAGTCGGCAACGCAAGCTAGTGCTGCCCGACTCCAGTCGTCATCAATCTGTGCTCTGGACCCTAGTTCTGGAGCTGAAAATTTTTTAAAAAATCTTGTTTTTATTTCTAATAATTGTCTGTGTCTCTGCGTGTTAGGCTGTGCCGCACAAGAGGTAGCAAGTCAGCAACGCAACTACTTCAAGACCGCAGAAAATATGGAGGGCTGTCACATGACAGGAGAGCAAGGCCAAGAATCACATGTTGTAGCTGCCGCCATCAGTACAAGGCCGTCAACTTCCTCATCCTCTATGAAGGCCCATGACCCAGGGCTTAAGTCACGCTATCGATATGGTAAAGCTACTTTTACCAAAGTCAAGAAAATAAATTTGAAAGGAAATTTGCTTTTAGATAATCAAAAAATTGGCAATATGCCATTCACTACATGAAGTGGAAAGGACAGGATAAGGCCTTGGCCTTTCTTTAGGAAGACTGCTGGTTCTGATTCTGATAGACCTTTGGAAAAACCAACTGTGTGCCCTGAGAAATCGAAATCACAAATCCCTGAGGAGAGTGCAAGTGTGTCCGCGGTTGCCATGTGTGAGCCAGACCTAAATACTAGTGTACTGGAGGATCCTCCAAGTTCCAACATTTGTGTGCCCTCTGTAAATGTGGAAAAAGGGCAGTTAACATCTTGCAGACGTAGTTATTGAGGATGCTTCTGTGGAATTGCACATGGAGGAGGAGGATATTTTGGTAGTTGAAGGTGCTAAGGATGATGAGGATGTTGATGCTGAAGATGTTGGTGATGAGGATGTTGATGCTGAGGATGTCCTTTGTGTAAGTAAGGCAACAGCTGTTGCCCATGGTTTGAAGAAGCCAAAACCCATTGTTGTCATGCCGGGACAAAAGACAAAAAAATCTACTTCTCACGTGTGGATTTTGTTTCCACCCCGATCCAGACAACAGTTGTCAAGCCATATGTGACTGTTGCCAAGCAAGACTGAGTAGAGGGAGGAACCTAAACCACCTAGGAGATCCAAGTGCCTTTGATCTCCAACACCAACACCTGCATCATCAACATCCTCATTCGTCATCGGGAGTAGTCCAGCAGCATCCAATGTTGACTCCTCTGCTATCCGTGATTCCTCAAAAGGATCCTTGATGACTACGCCTGTTACTGTTGCTGCTGTTGCTCTGAGTGGATCTTCCTCCCAGAAGGGAACCAGGAGGAAGACTACTTGTAGCGTATACTCCAAAAAACAATTAACTGTTAAACAATCGTTTGCAAGGGCAAACAAGTATGACAGCAATCACCCATTTGCACAGCAGATTACTGATGCCATAACAACTATGCTGGTATTAGATGTGCATCCAGAATCCGCCATTACTGCAGTGGGTTTTCAACAGTTAATTCAGGTCCTGTGTCCTCGCTACCAGATCCCTTCTAGATTCCACTTCGCTAGAACAGCATTTCCAAGTCTGTACAAGGACATTAAAAAAAATGTCCTCAGAAATGCCATTGTACCTACTGTCCACTTGACCACTGATATGTGGACAAGTGGGACAGGGCAAACTAAGGATTACATGACTGTGACAGCTCACTGGATAGGTGTATTGCATACAACAGCAACACAAGCAGCAACATCTACCAAAAGGCACCTGATACAGAGGCAGGTTACTCTTTGTATAACTGCTTTCACTAAGAGGCATACCGCTGAGAACATCTTAGAAAAACTCAGGGAAATCATTGCTAAATGGCTTACCCCACTTGGACTCTCCTTAGATTTGTGATTTTGGACAATGCCATCAATATTGTGAAAGCATTACATGTGGGCGAATTCCAACACGTCCCATGTTTTGCTCACACAATTAATTTGGTGGTGCAACGTTTTTTAAAAACTGACACGGTCGTGCAGGAGATGCTCTCGGTGGCCCGCAAAATATCCGGACATTTTAGACATTCAGCGACCGTTTGTCAAAGATTGCATGACCAGCAGGTACTGTTACATTTGCCCTTCCATCAGCTGAAGCAAGAGGTAGTAACTCAGTGGAATTCTACCCTCTATATGCTTCAGCGGATGGAGGAACAGCAAAAGGCCATACAGGGCTATACAACGGACTATGACATAGGCCGTGGAGGGGGAATGCACCTTACTCAAGCGCATTGGAGAATAATTTCCGTGTTGTGCAAGGTTCTCAAACCCTTTGAACTTGCCACACGTGAAGTTATTTCAGACACTGCAAGCTTGAGTCAGGTCACTCTCCTCATCAGACTTATGCAAAAACAGCTGGAGAAACTGAAGGAGGTGAAACAGAGCGATTGCGCAAAGTTTGTCAGACTGGTGGATCAAGCCCTTGATTCACTTCACCAGGATCCAACAGTCGTCAATCTATTGAAATCTGAAAAATATATTTTGGTGACCATTCTGGATCCTAGGTTTAAGACCTACCTTGTGAGTTTTTTTTTCCAACAGACCAAGCAGCTGCAGCAGAACGTGAAACGCCATCATCTGCTCCTTCAGTTTCTGCAGCTGCCAGGAAAACAGTGCATTTTCACTAAACACTAAAAAATTACATCTGGTCAGGCCTGAGAGAACTGCCTACTAGTGACATGTCTTCTACCGTGACTATGTGTGATGCGGTCTCCATTCACAGAATAGTGGAGGACTATTTCAGAGATAACATCCTAATAGGCATGTCAGACAGTCCCTTTCAGTACTGGCAGGAAAAAGAGGCAATTTGGAGTCCCATACACAAACTGGCTTTGCATTACTTAAGTTGCCCACCCTCCAGTGTGTACTTCGAAAGAGTTTTCAGTACAGCTGGCAACCTTGTCAGTGATCGGAGTAGGAGGTTACTTCCTCAAAATGTGGAAAAGATTATGTTCATTAAAATGAATTACAAATTCCCTGAGGAAGACCTCTACCAACAATTACATTAAAAGATTACAGAGCCACCTATGGTGGATTATAGCGGGGATGAATTAATATTGTGTGAAGGAGAGGATGTACACACTGATGACGAGGACGACGACAACTTGTAATGTAAAGCCAGTTTGTGTATGGGATCATTTTCATTTCCATGTCCAATGCACATTGGCAGCTTGTTTTATGGGGGTCCAAACAAACCAATCATTTCAGCCACAATTGGCAGTCCCTGTAGCTGAAATGATTGGTTTGTTAAACTATCCTGTTTCGTATACAACATAAGGGTGGGAGGGCCCAAGGACTTTTCCATCTTGCACCTTTTTCCATTCCATTATGTGCTGGTTGGGGCATTGCTGCCTGACATTTTAAACTAATGTTATGAATGGTTTAGGAACCAATGATTTGTTTTTTAATTAATTTATTATCAATTTTACAGCCAGGGGCTGTACCAATGAATTTCTTCATATTAATTATTCAGCCAGGGGCTGCACCCAATGATTTGTTTTTTAATTAATTTATTATTAATTTTACAGCCAGGGGCTGCACCCAATGTATTGTTTTTAATTAATTTATTATCAATTTAACAGCGAGGGGCTGCACCAATGAATTTATTTTTATTAATTATTCAGCCTGAGGCTGCACCCAATTAATTGTTCTTTAATTTATGTATTATCAATTTTACAGCCAGGGGCTGCACAAATGAATTTCTTGTTATTAATTATTCAGCCAGGGGCTACACTCAATGAATTGTTTTTTAATTAATTTATTATCAATTTTTACAGCCATTGGCTGCACCAATGAATTGATTTTTAATTAATTTATTATCAATTTTACAGCCAGGGGCTGCACCAACTATCAACTATCAATTCTTCAATCCTCAAGGGTATCCCAACCATCATCTTTGCACAGTCCTCAACTCTATTAATAATTATATCAATCAGTTTTGAGCCAGCAAGCTAGATGCAACCTTTTGGCCCTATAACTAGATGAAAAAAAATCAGTATTGTGAGATGATCAAAATTGACTGGAAACGAGTGGAAATAAATATTATTGAGGTTATTAATAATGCAGCAACAAAAAAAGGACCATTTTATCTGATGTTAGAAGTTTTCTTTTATTTTTTAAGAGAAAATCCAAATCCAAAACCAAAACGCGAAAACAAAACACGGAGGTGAGGTTTTGGCAAAACCAATCCAGATCCAAAACCATGGGAGATCCAGATCCAAAACCAAAACACGGGGGTCGGCGCACATCTGTAATATTTACACAGTTGAGCGACTATCGTCTAAATCACACCTAGCATACATCAAGGAACTGTTCATTAGTGAGGTCGCTCACGGGGAGGCTCTATTGGCAAAGTGATTGACAGTCAGGGAGTAATTAGTGGAGGTAAAAGGGGAGTGGTGGCAAAAACACAGGCGTGTCGTGACCATTTTGGGGGCATGTCCCAGGTTGCGTCTGCAATGCCGTATGTAGTAGCATGGCTCCTGTGTCTCGGGACACCATTTTGTACGACCATAGGGTTACTCAGAAATCCAATAATCGACTGATCTGTGACTGAAGCAGTGTCTGTGTATGCAGTTGCTTGGATTTGCAAAGTCGCCGGTTGGCGTCTCAGTTGGCGTCTCACTTTATGCATTGAGGCTACGGGAACACCATGTTGGATAAAACATGAAATCCTGCAATGGTGTATGGACTCTGGAGCAAAGAGTTATAAGATGAACAATAAAAGCTTTTTTTTCAGCTTTAGCAAAGTAAGACAGTGATACAGTAGCAATAGAGAATAAATCGTCTCAAAAGGAATAGTACGAGTAATTCATTGCAACACTCGCCAGAAAGATATCAATAAATAAGGTGCTCTATACTGTATACCTAGATTTCAGCAGAACCTGTTGTTCATTGCTATGGCATTTCATGACATCTGTATTATCACACAAAGGAGCCATACTCTTGCAGAAGGAAATAATTCTGGACTACACTATAAGCTGAAGAAACAGTATTCACTGCAAAGCAGGAGCAATATGAACTGCACATAAATGCCCCTAGGCAATAAGAAAGTTAGCTAAACAGCAGCTCTCTAACATACTCTGATCAGTGCACCCAGTTGATTGGAAAGGAAAATGACAAGAATTGTTTTCTTCTGCTAACTAAAGGTAGCATATCCTCTGAACGGTATGCAGTTGGGATGCCGACGGTCAAAATGCCAACCGGCATCCCGACTGTCTAATCCCAGCAAGAGTCTAATGACAGGCATCGAAATCCCGATGCCTGTCACTTTACCTACGTCAGGGAGCCCGACGCCCGGCATCCCGATCAAAGGTAAGCCGGGCGTGGACAGCCATGGGGGGGAGGAAAGTTAGGTTAGGGGCTCCTGGGGGGGACTTAGGGTTAGGCAGCCCCCTGGGAGGGTAAGGGTTAGGCTAGGGGAAGGGGGGTTAGGGTTAGGCATCCCCGGTGGGAGGTTAGGTTTAGGCACCCCCCAGGAGACAGATTTAGGCTGCAGGGAAGGGGGGTTAGGTTTAGGCACTTAGAGGGGGGATAGGGTTAGGCACCCCTAAAGGAGGTTTAGGGTAGGGAATTAGGTTAGCGGCACTTACCTAAATTAGCAGTCGGGATCTTCACCTCTGCCGGGCTTCCAGCATTGGGATTTGAACCCGGCGGGGAATCATACCGATCCCCCGTTGAACACATATATGTGTTGGGACCGATAAGCCTTCAGAACCTAGAAAGGACAAAATTTTCTTATATGTTTTCCAGTAAACAGAATGGTACAGAAAAGGTTTAAAACCCATATCCTCTTTGAAAGTAGGCAAAACATACTGTTTGATGCAGCTATGCCAACAATATATTGGGTAAAAGCAATTATGACAGACTATTATTACAAACTGTTATCTCCAAAATCATAAGGAAACAGGGAATACTCCATATAGACAGTGGGACAGGAAGAACCTGATTTGCAGCATATTACAATATTGGAAGCAAGGCCTATGCACATGTTCTTGAAGAAAAGCATACTTTGTGAGACGTTCATGCAGAGAAAATACAGGAATACCGAATTCTGAACCAAATCGCAACAAGATGACAATTAGCAGAAGAGTTGTCATTGATGAATATTCTGTTTCACTTAAATTCCAAATTTCACAAGGACTTCAACCTTAGCAAAAGGCTCAATTAGACACACAAGAAAACAAGCAAAGAACAATATTAAAATGTAATTAGTGAGAGTGTACTTTTCACCTCTACTTTTATATAGAGATTCACAAGATAGAAATAAAGGATATCAGTGAATGTATATGTCCATGAGTAGACTTTTGCATATCCTTGACCTGCATCCATTTATACATTGAGAGACAACACGGGGATGTCAACAGGCATGCAAGTGTAAGGCTGTGTTCTTGTATTTGTGGCAGTTAGACGTGGGGGCATCCACAGGTACTGTACACCTAATCGGTTTATCTGTGGATATGTGTACATTGAATTATATATTTTGTGAGTATTGGGAGACTGGAGCAACAATATTGAACAATGACAACAGCACTAGCCAGCCACTTGCATTACTAATTGGGCATTGCCCCTACAGCTGATAGTACTTAATTCATAAGCATTGTGGCTACATTACATGACGTCAAGGCCATCTACTCACACAGTGATTAGCATGGCTGCCTGAAAGTGCTGGGGCCACGGGCTTGATCCATTCTGAACAGGGTCCTATCTATACAGAGTTCTTATGTTCATCCCAT
Organism: Taudactylus pleione; assembly: GCA_031769625.1. Taxonomy (NCBI): domain Eukaryota; kingdom Metazoa; phylum Chordata; class Amphibia; order Anura; family Myobatrachidae; genus Taudactylus; species Taudactylus pleione. Next base: position 9,943,234 of record JAUIMM010000099.1, read on the forward strand.
ATGTGCGTGGGTTCCAAATGGACACTATGGATTCCTCCCCCAGTCCAAAAACATGCTAGTAGGTTACTTTCTGACAAATTTGGTACCTAATATGTTTGTTTGGATTATCAGGAATTTAGAATGTAAGCACCAATGATGCAATATTCCCTGGAATAACATGGTGATACTATACCATCAAACATTAATAATAATTACTTAATTGACATTTCCATCTGGACAACTGCTGCAAAGGAGATTCCCATTTGGAAACAACAGATACTTGTATTTAATTTAATTTGTATTTTTTTATTTAAATACGTTTTATATGGAACATGTGACTTTCACATTTATTTATAACAAGTAATATACTTGATTGCATTATTATATTGTGTACATATAAGCTAAGGAACTTTAGCATTTACAGCTAGCAATGTGAAGCCATATCTCAATGCTTTCTCTACACTATATCTATCCTTTTGTGGGACGTAAGTATATATGCACTTGTTACATACGCCTCGCGATATGAGCTGGATGCACCTTGAGATGCATGCAACTCATCAAATGCACATAAATAAGCTTAGTTTACATGAGACGTAAGGCTGTCTTGTAAGCCTGAGACCATTATAATCCCTAAGGTTGAGTGGAGAGTGGCCTCTACTCCTTTAATAAATAACTGATTGCAGACCCGTAACTAGACTTTTTGGTGCCCTGTGCCAGAAAGGGCATTGGCGCCCCTCATTTTTCAAAGGGACATAATGCACCCAAAAAAGGGCCATGGCTTCATGGGGAAGGGCCGGGGAAGACATAGGAGAGGCCAGGAGATGCTGGAGATGAAATAAGAGGAAGCTACAAGCAAGAATGATAGTAAACAGAAGTTTGACGGGCCCAAACAGCGCCCCCTGACCTGTGGTGCCCTGTGCGATGGCACCGGCCGCACTACCCTAGCTACGGCCCTGACTGATGGACACTTGTAGGAGGTTACATTCTATGCCTTAGTTAGTAAGGGAGCCTATTGTGTTTGGGGATGGACATTTTGTAGTATTATTAAAGGTTATTTTTGTATTACATTTTTTCTCCCTTCTTTTCTTTTACAGTCTGCTTGGTGATTTTTTTGGGTGGACAAGTTTCCCCTCCAGCTGCACCTTGGGAAGGCAGGTCCAGAGAGATGCTTCTGAGTCTGCACCCACCTCCAACATGCCGGCCGCAGGGCCAAAAGTCACAGTCAGGACTCCAGTCCCTTGCGGCCATTACTGCACTGTTCCAGTGGCACTCATGTGTGCCGGTCTTGGGGCCTGCAGCTCAGATTCTTATGGCTGTCAGAATGACAGAAGGGCATCTTTGGCGCCTGCGCTGCTAAAGGCGGCCACTCCTGTTGGCTGGTTCAATTCAAATTAGTGTCAGTGTGGCCTCCAGGTACCAGGTCATGGCTGTAACCTTGATCCCCTATAGCTGTTAGCCCTCATGTGGGCACCAAAGATGTGTTAGGTCTTCAATATGGAGGCTATGGTAGTGCTGCCTCAGTGGTGCAGAGGCCAGGTAGAAAGCATTGATTGGCAGATTGCGGCGCTGTTCTTTAAAGTGGCATGACACCTTTATAGTGAGTTTTGCATGGGTTTCAGCACTGGTGCAGTCTCATTGTTGGATGGTGCTTGGATGGCCAATATGTATTCCCTCACTTTGGTAATGGTTTATGATCTGGTTTATGGTACTGGTCTTGCATTGCCTTTGCTTCAATGTGTTCAGTGCGCCCATTTGTTGTACATCCATGTTTTTCTGTGTAAGAGCTTTCAGCAGCACCCTTGAGCTTAGTTTGAGGTCTGCATTAACCCCCTCTGCTCCAGTAGCTGCTACCTTGCAATCCAGCTGTAACCAAGTAGTCGGCATTAGTTGTCGCCATTGCTCCATTGTTAGTGACACAAGCACAGGGTTATGGAGCTTTTCAGGTGCAGGGATCAAATGCAGGTGTTGGGACAAATGCAGACTCAGATTATACCTCTTCTGGCTCCATAGTTGCAGGCTGTAGGCCTATCATTGCCGCCAGTGCATGCTGTCTCTACTAGTTCCTAGCCAGCTATTTTGATCGCATCCACGCTGCCCTCTACCTCTGTTTATAGCTGTGGAGCTGGTTTTCCCATCCAGTGCAATAATTTATCCATGGAGTCACACCTGTGGTTGATCTGTTGGGCCTTTCAGGGATTTTAGCATCTGGAGTGTATTTGAAATTTGAAAGAGCGGATTCTTTTTCTTCCTTGTTCAGCACAGATTCCTCTTTGTCTGGTCGTCAGGCTCCCAAGTGATCTCATTGAAGTAGGCATAACAACAGATGCTGTGTGCATAGGTCAAGATCCTCTGCTTCGAGCAGCTCTGACCTGGTGGTATTGTCCATTGTGATAATACAGCCATTTTGTGAGGCCTGCATCCCTGGATGCATGATCAGTCTAAGATGGGCAAATTCATGAACATTTTTGCTCTTACATAGAAACATAGAATTTGACGGCAGATAAAAACCACTTAGCCCATCTAGTCTGCCCCTTTTCATTTATCCTTTTTGCCATCCAAGTCTAAAGCTACATTAGAGGTGTCCAAGTGGTAAAGGGGCATATATGAGGAGACTTACTATACAGGACATACCATAACTGGCTTGCAGGAATGTATATGTTCTCTGCATGCCATTTAGAATTGCGGCCATTGGAACATCTCAGTGTGCTAAAGTATATGATACATGGGACATTTCGTTCTATGATGGGTCCTCTGTGGTGCTCCTACAATGAGGAGTAAACAGTGTGATGTAGCCATTTTAGAATTTGGTTGCAAATACGTAGAAGTGTGACTAGAGGTGACTGAATCTGTTCAGCTACTAGCAAAGCTATGTTTGTGTAACACGAAAAAAGAAATCTGGTGCAGTGCGGTGTCTCTACTTACTAGATCCGGAGTAACTTGGTTCTCTTTCTTGGTTCAGAGAGGTAAGGAGTGGGTACAGGCATATAGGAGTACCAGATTGGTTGGAAACACGAATGGCAATTTATTAACAGACAATATCACGCAATGAGTAGCAACCAGCAGATGGCAATTTACAATATTCTTCCAATACATTTACTAGTAAATCACTCTAAACCAAATGGAGGTTTTATTGTACAGGAACACTGGAACAAGTGGTAGTATGTCCAAGTAAACAGCAATCATGCAAACTGTGGATATTAATTGGTTACTTTTGCAAACGTGCATACATACTAAAAAGATTTACTTTGTAATTGTTTACATTAAAGATAGGATGATATGTAACAATGTTTAAGACGTGCACAAATGTGACAACACTGCATCCAAATTCACATTTCCATATACTCTTAAAAATGTATTCATCACTCCATTTCCCTATTTATCTAACTAAATCTACATCATGTAAGAATATCACTGTTTGAAATATAGTTCAGCGCTTTTTCTTGAAGGTGGTGCACTTTAGAGAATGGTTTTGATACTTCCACAGGTTTAACAAGGTGGTATAAATGCTGCTGTGGTTTATGTTGCAGATCGTTGCCCGGGCACTATGTATGTGAAGTACTTTCCCTATATAGCAGTTTCAACTGTAATCCCTTTCATGCAGCTATACAGATGAGTTCAGACACACTAGGTGGCTGTAGCTAATGTTCATTTAGTAAATCTGTGCTCTCTCTAATTTGCCGTTGATTTAATTTAAGTGAATGGTGGTGGCACTACAGCATTTGCCTTGTATTGACAGAAAGAATGTATGTTTATTTGTGAACATGGTATTTTATATTAGTTTGGTGTGCTTTTTCCGTAAATGATGACGATTTAGTCCATTATTGTCCAAATCGAGAAATTGAACTCCGCCCATCCGACTGTGGATTGGTGAGAGTTGAACACCAGCAATATTGTATGCAAGTCATTGTCTTGTTTGTTATTATACTTAATGTCCACCACCAAACTAATAATCATAATTATTTTATTAGATACCAAAATAAATTTGATCAATTTGTTAAATGCCAACTCCAGTTGTCATGTGTCGTTATTTTTTTTTGGATAAGGTTTTTTAATTGTTAAATATTATTTATTATGGGCTCGATTGACAGACTTCAATCATTCGGGAGCTTATCTATTTATGTTCTAAATGGGTATGTAGTCAGGAAGCCGGCTGTCGAAATTCCGACTGCCCGCTTCCCAACTGTGGAATCCCGGCATGGGGTAATGATAGGCGTCGAAATCCTGATGCTTATCATTATCCACCCGCTGAAATCCCGACGCCCGGGATACCGAATGAAGGTAAGTCGGACATCGCAAGCACACCGCCGCGGGGGGGAGTGGGGGGGAGGGTCAGGTTTACGGGCTCCTGGGTGGACTTAGGGTTAGGCAACCCCCCGGGAGGGTTAGGCTAGGGGAAGGGGAGGTTAGGGATAGGCACCCCCTGGGAGGGTTAGCTTTAGGGTGCGGGGTGGTGGAGTTAGGTTTAGGCACCCCTGGGGGAAGGTTATGGTTAGGCACTAGGGAGGGAGGTTAGGGTTAGACACCCCTAAGGGAGGGTTAGGGGTGGGAGAGAGGTAGGCATAGAATACTTACCTGCCCTGTTGGGATCTGCACTGTTCGGGCTGCCGACGTCGGGATTTCAACCGCCGGGCTCACATCTGGCTGTTATTCATACCGATCCCTTCTAAATGAGCCATATACATTACTCATATGCATTCAATATCTCCTAATACTATCCACTTCCTGCTAACCCCCTTCTATTTAGGAGATAGACATAGCAGTACAAAAAGCACATTCAGGATATGGTAAAAATGCCATTGCTATAATGCATTTTATTGTTCTTTTTCTAATATCTGGTTTATGTTTTTAAAGACATTTTTGAATACATGTATGGAAATACAGACTCACAATACTAAGAAGATTATGGAATATCAGTAAGTACTATCAGAATAAGTCATTCTGCATCTTTTAATTGCTTCTCAAGACTGATGAAATGAATTTATTATCATGTAGTAATTATTTTGTTTGCGAGGTACAGTATGAAGTTGAGCATGGTCAGGATATATTATATAATACCTTACTGTATAAATGATATATAATGGAGGCAGCCATTTTGTTCTTCGTGGCTCAGGGACAGTATGCCTTGTGCATTGACAAGCTGCATTCTCATGAATGTTGTTTCAGTCCACAAAATGTCAGCCTACAGTTCAGAAAAAAATAGCTGAAGCATTAAGGGGAAAATGTATCCTGACCTGCATTTACCAATGACTTTGGCAATTACATTATCACAATGTATCATTGTTTCTGATTAGTGATTTGTTTCTCAGATAACCAGCTGTCCCAGCCTAGAAGGCCTTTGTTTTCAAAGTCTATCACATACAGCTATATACAGCGCTGCAAAACACTTGGGGCGCCATGTAAGTAAAATATAATAATACTAATAATAAAAGGAGGTATAGCAGAATATATCTACTGGCTTGAAAACAGCACCACAAAAGCAGAAGTTATGTTATTATTGTATATGAGCTTAGTTATAGCAGAATTTTCTATTAAATAAATCTTATTATTTTATCTCTATATAGTGAGATGTCCTCAATAGGTATTTATTTAAAAATTAAAACAACAATGTGATTAATTCTAATTCCTGTTTCCTGCTTGCAATTAAGATACAGAAACGTCTCGCTTGCAGTCTACTGTGCTTCCAGGTGCAGAAATTCAAGCACTAGACATGAGTAGCTCTTTGATGATACTTCAATAAACAACAAAACTGGCTATAAAATCATCTCCCATACACGTGTTGCTGTCAGTCTTGGACAGTGCTTTTTCACCCAAAACTATGTGACAAATTCATCCAGGAAGAAAAAAAAAACCCTCACAGTAAATATTGCAGTAAGATAACAACATAGAGAACGGAGGACATTTAATATGTCAGTAGTAACATAAACCTCTAATCCGTCACCATGTACAGTCAGGAGCGTTAGGTGTTAAAGAAGTTAGGGGAGGTATTGTTGTATAGTTTGGATCCAATAGGCAGTTAGTATCCGGGTTTAGGGGAGGTACAGTGGGGTTTTATGGGTAATTTGCTCTAGGGAAGATCTCTCCTTCTGGAAGATTGACCCACCCACCCTCCCTAAAGTGGAGTTGTTCTGGTGTCAGCTTGATTGTGGGGCATGGTGCGAACGTTTATTTTGGGGTAGCATTTTTCGGTCCTGGGGAGTTACCCATGCGGCTGGGGTGGCTGAGGGTGAGCCGAGGAGATTCGGGACGCCACTGGTCCAAGTGGGTCCACCCTTCTCGGCCGCATGCAGGGGCGTATCTATAATGGGTGCATGGTGTGCGGGCCACACGGGCCCCTGGGCAGGCTTGCCGACATTTAGCTCCCTCCTTCCGGGAGGGAGCTGTCGGGCTTACAGAGCTGGGAGCGTGACGTGGTCAAAGGGGGCGGGGCCCGACACCTGACGCGGCGTTGGGGGCCGAGCATGGGGCGTGACAGCGCAATTGCGTCATCGTGGCTCTGCCCCCTCTTTACAATGCCATGATTAATGGCATTGTGCAGCAAGGGCAGAGCCACGATGACACGATTCAGCGCGAATCGCGTCACCGGCCCCCCTGCTGCCGCGGTTTTTACTTAAAAGCACGAACACATCACCGGGGCCGGGAGGATTGCCTGCCTTCCCGGGAGGTTGGGAGCGGCAACCGATTTGGGAGAGGCCCCGCACTGCACACCCTGCACCCATAGTATTACTTACCTCTCCAGAGTCCTCGTCGGTGCGGGGGGTCCGGCGCTGTAAAAATGACTGGAAAATGGCCTTTTTTATCTGACTGTACTATGCATTTTTATATGTACAACAAAAAAGTACTCCTAAGCTTAGGGGCACACTTCAAATAAAGCAATCTAAAATATAATCTTTAATTAGTATAGTCATAAAATGAGGCAATTGTTACGAAACACACATATGAGCTGTTATTTATATAAATTAATGTATCTTCCTGTTTTGACAGTTGTGTCGCTTATGTCTATCATGAACATATTCATGACATGTCTTATGTCCTATCATTGACAATTGGTACCACATGTACATACATATATGAATATAATATGATTGCATACACCATCACAAATTCTGGATATATATCATCTGCAATTGACAGTGTGTATTAAAGATACACCAAAATGTAATCAAAGAGTGTGACAGTCGTGAGAAATGAATGAATATATGAATAATCAAAAAAGTGACACTATGTGAAGATAATTACCATCAGGTAAGTATTGGCGAACATATACAGTAAGTGACAATAGAAGAATAGAATGAGAATCACATTATCTTGAGGTGTCCCTCAGTTAATCAGTAATATAGCAATTTTATTTAGTACCAGGCATTTACTAACGTACATAGAACGGGCAGCACAGATGGTGTAATGGTTAGCATTACTGCCTCACAGCACTGAGGTCATGGGTTTGATTCCCACTACGGCCCTAAATGTGTGGAGTTTGTATATTTTCCCTGTGCATGCGTGGGTTTCCTCCGGGAGCTCCGGTTTCTTCCAACAGTCCAAAAATATACTGGTAGGTTAATTGGCTCCAACAGTCCAAAAATATACTGGTAGGTTAATTGGCTCCAAATAAAAAAAAATTAACCCTAGTGAGCATGTGGTAGGGAATATAGATTGTAAGCTCCACTGGAGCAGGGACTGGTGTGAATGGCTGAATATTCTCTGTGGAATATGTGTGCGCTATAAAAATAATATTCGCTGTGGAAAATGTGTGCGCTGTAAAAATAACTGGTAATAAATGATAAATAGAATGATTGAAGCACCCGCGCACGCAGGGGGGGTTTCCGAGTACCTAGAAACCCCCCCTGTCCGTTGCTCCATCGCCGCCAACCCAGCGAGCTGCTTAACAAAATTACTTTGTTTTTGTTTTTTTTTGCAAAGCCTGGGCTGGCTGTAGGGGGAGCTGCCCCTCCCAGTCATTTCCCATAGGGGCACTGTGACCGGCCCGCAATGTGAGAGAGCGCCTGCTGCCGGGACTCTGTGTCCTTTACTGCATGCGAAGCGAGTCCCGGAGCTGCACGAGGTAGGTGGAGGTGCGGGAGCTGCACGAGGTAGGTGGAGGTGCGGGAGCTGCACGAGGTAGGTGGAGGTGCGGGAGCTGCACGAGGTAGGTGGAGGTGCGGGAGGAATAATATTTATAAAATGAAGCCAGGTGACTTCTGTATGTATGTATTGGGGGGGGGAACGGCGGCGGAGGAGGATAATCTTGACTCACTGCTGTATGTATTTGCGAGGGGGGGGGCAGATGGCCTAGGGGGGAGAGGATAATATTTAGGTGCCGGGGAGATGGGGGGGGAATTATCTTTACAAAATTTCTCACTGCTGTATGTATATGCCGGGGGGTGGAGAGAATAATATTTATTAAATGAAGCCAAATGACTGCTGTATGTATTTGGGAGGGGTAGGGGGGAAGGACAATATTTATGAAATGATGCCAAATGACTTCTGTATGTATTTGGGGAGGGGGGATAATAATTAATAAATGATTGATAACTGCTTTATGTATTTTGGCTGTGCATTTATGTTTTTTTAGGTGAGTGCATGTGTCAGTGTGTCTGTCAGTGTGTGTGTCTGTCTCTGTCAATGTGTGTTTGTGTGTATCTGTCTGTGTCAATGTTGTGTAGTGTGCAGGCTAAGGGGGAGGGGAGGGGTGGGAGCGAGAACATGTCGGCATGTCAGTAATTGTAGTGAAAGAAGTACTGGCATAGGAAAGGACAAAATGGCTGCTGTAAGGCGTAAGTAGAGATGACGAAATGCAGAGGTCAAAAGTACATTCAGACCTTTTTGGAACTTGGGTATTGTTAGAACATCAACATTACCCATTTGAAAACAGAAAAACATATCCATAGGTTGCTTCACATACAGTATATCATGTCTATCAGAGCAGCCTATAGCCACCTGATGCCTTGTTATTTATATTAAAACACTTGAAGTACACAGTAAAGTGTATGTTGCTGGCTTATTCTGTTTAGCCGTTTTTGTCATTGGGTCTGTGACCAATTATTTAGAAACCCCCCTTTCAAAATCCTGCGTTTGCCACTGTGAAGGGAAACTTTTAGTACCTGTGCATTTACATGCAATTGGGATCTGCTTTCCCCAGTGACTGATCAAGCCTTGGATAGCAGGTGGAACGCAAATTCCGGAAGCCGGAAGTTCCGATAACGGAAGCTGCCAATACAAGCTTAGCAGCTTGAATCCCGGGGATTCGGGAGCCGCGGCTCAGCCCTTTGCACTGGGACTTGGCTAAATTCACCACCGGGTGAGAACCATCTATCACCACGGGCCAGATTATATTGTGCAGCGGGGATTGAGAACACTATCTGCTACCAATAACCTCCCCTGTGGACAGGATAGAGGTAACGATTGTCCTCTATATACTCCGTCTATTGACTTTGGACTAACATTAGGGGGTAAATTTACTGAAGTGAGAGTTTTTAGAAGAGAGTTTTAAAAGTGATGTTGCCCATAGCAACCAATCAGATTCTAGCTATTATCTTCTAGAAGGTGTATGTTAAATGTTAAGTAGAATATGACTGGGCAACATCACTTTTAAAACTCACTTCTAAAAACTCTCACTTTAGTAAATTTACCCCTAGGAGTAAAAAGACTTATTAACACCATTAGCAAACACTAGCTGCATACTAACCAATACCCTGCTGACTACTAATACATGTTTTGCTGTTAATCAACGGACGGCTTGCTGATTAACTTTTATTATCTGCACTGATTTAATTGAAATTGTGCAATATTGTTATAAGATAGTTGGTGGACTGTATTCCACCTATAAAGATATTACCTATGTGATTTTAAAATTCTCATTTTTATAAGTAAAGATTGTATTTTAAATAACAAATTATGGGCCTGATTCAGAGCCGCTCGTAAGCGGCCGCTTGTTCGTTCCGAGCGATGTTCGCACATCTGCGCATGCGTACGGTTTGTAATACGCATGCGCGAACCAGTCAGTGCGGCCGAAAATCGTTAGTTCGCTAAATAGCGAATGCCTGCTATTTTGAGTGACAGGATAAGGCGTATGTGGGAGGTAACAGGGGAAGGTGCTTGAAAACGGGGAGTGGAATTCAGAACGCAGGCGTGCTTAAAGGTCAAAGCAGGCGTTTTAAGGGTGTGCATAATTAATACAGCAGCGTCATCGACCACGTCACCTAGTTGTTTTATAGTCAAAACTGCTCGCAATATAGTGGTAGGAAAAACCAACCACAAGAATAGCGAGCAGTTCATACGCTGTTCGATGTACTCGATTAATCAAGTAAATAGCGGACATGACGTATGGTGCGAGCGGCAAGGGGGAGTATTTTTCAAAATTTCGACCGCAAGTTTTGTTCGCTCGTTCAGACATAGAGCCGTGAACAGACCGCAAAGAGTGAACGGTTCATTTGAATAGCCACCCCTTTTTTTGGAACGAACGACCGCAAATAGCGTGCGGCTCTGAATGAGGTCCTATGTCAGGAGTGCTCCCATTGTTTTTCTATTCCAGTGGATAATGGTCTGATGGTGCAAGGGTCCCCTGTACTATGCATGTATTGAACAGACCAGTTGTCAATCTGTGCTTCCGCTAGCCCAGAAGGCAACTGGGAAAATGGTATGCTCATACAATAATTGCTGTACTCAACTTCTCAGTGCACTTTTGTATTGCACTATGCAATGATTTTTTTTGTGTTTCACTTAGGCGAATTATATATTCTTACCTTCAAAATATACAGTAGTGCACAGGCAAAAGAAAAAAGAAAATTCCCTTTTTGGGGCACTCTTTGTAAAGATTCTATGATATGATTATAAGTATAAAAAATAACTTTTATTAAAAAGTTTATTTTTATAGTTAAAATTAATAAAAGTTACTTTTTATACTTCTAATCATATCATTGAATCTTTACGAAGAGTGCCCCAAAAAGGGAATTTTCTTTTTTCTTTTGCCTGTGCAATACTGTATATTTACTAGTAATATATTTATTCCTGGGAGCACCACCAACAAAATTACATTCTATTAGGAGTTCGCTCCAGTATTTATTTTCACTGGCAGATGTTGGTTCATCTGTATCTAATAATTTGTCACTTTGTTCATACAAATCCTGTGCCTTAATCTCTTCCCAGATCCCTTTTCCCTACCTTTTAAATATTCTTACCTTCCTCTGTGCTGTACAGTTGGTTCCATCTACAGGTACTTACCTTGGACATGCACCATTAACAATCAAAAGTCATCACGTTAGAATGTACTGAAGGTGGGTACACACTATAGGGATATATCTGCAGATCGAGTGATCTGCAGATATATCTGCAGATGATGATCGTTCATATACACTGAACGACCATCATCTGCATGCTGCAGCAGGTCGGGCTGCATTGGGGGCGGGCAGGGGGCGTGTTCTGCCCCCCTACCCGCGGCTGCCGCTGTGTGTGAACGGGCGATCGGCTGATCGTCCATACACACTTGCCGATGGACAGCCTGATCTGCTTTCGATGTTTCTGGTTTTGTGCGTGAACGAGGGATTGTGTGATGCTCTCAGTGGGTGTCTCCAAGCGATGTGTGGCAGGTGAGTCATTAGCATATTTTAGCTATACGTGAGAGATCGCACCTGTAATGGCATTTGTGTCCATTTTGAATCAGGCCCAGAGACCGATCATTACAGTTATATAGAGAACTGGAAGGCTTGTCAGATGCCTGTTTTGCAGTGGTCACTATCGAGCTCCCTCTCAGCAGAGTTTTTAATTTCAGTCATCACCAAAGCCATTTATCAAGATAACAGAGCCATACTGTACTATTACTGAACCATCAGAGCCTTACAATAATGTTTTGTGATACAACCTTTCCACAGTTATCACAGTTTTCAGTGACATTTATGAATATCTTTTTAACTACATATTTTGGCCACTAAACAACAGCTGGGTATAAAACATCAATATAGTCTACAGTTTAGACAAAAACTGTCCCTAGGTGTCTTCTTACAATAAATTTGGTGTGGAGATAAAATGCAGTATAAATAGTACACCTTTGTTGTGTAACAGACAACCTTTTTTTTTTTTTAGCCTGATGACGTTTTAGCTGTGTGGAATTTGAAACACTTTTTGGAACCAGAAATATCGTACTTTGTATTAAATGGCATTTAAAAAGATCCTGTGTAATGCTCACCTTAAGTGTTCCGTAACAAAAGATATCTGCTAGAGGAAGGCAAGTTTTCACGAAAATGAACTATCTTCATTCATTACATCTCAGCACATTGTCCGCTGGATTGTGCCAAACGTATCATTTACACAGGGAAAATGTTGAAACAGTTTTGATATTAGTCATATTTTTATCTCTGAGAGAAGAGCTAAAAAGGCTCAGAGAACATTGTATCTTTTATGATCTGATCTTCATGATAATCTAACATAATGTGACTGGGGTATAAGCGTGAAAAAGTATCCATAGAAATGTCAATTTTAATTGGCAGTTCACTAAATGTTTCCCTTTACAAGAGCTCCTGTATTTCTATGCAGTAAATATTGTATCACACAAACTCATGGTGTATGCATGAAGACAGACTGATAGATAGATAGATAGATAGATAACATATATATATATATATATATATATACATATATACAGTATATATATATATATATATGTATATTTATATATAGGAATGGGTATGTAATGCCAGCTGTCGGGATGCCTCCTGTCAGAATACCGACAGCAGCAATCCTCCCCCCTTACCCCCTTAACCCTCCCTTCTTTTAGCCTAACCCTAACCCTCCCCACTCCACACCCTAAACCTCCCTATTAGTGCCTGAACCTACTCCCCCTCTTCGTGCCTAAACCTAACCCTCCCCCTTTAGAGCCTAACCTTAACCCCCCAGTGGTCCCTAACCCTAACCCTCTCCCCTAGGAGTGCCTAACCCTAACCCCACTACGGTCCCTAAACCTAACCCTCCCCACTACGGTCCCTAAACCTTACCCTCCCTTAGCTAACGCTAAGGGCACCCCGGATTTACCTCGTGTTGCTTGGCATCCTTTGGTGTTCCGGTGTCGGGATTAAGATAGGCATCGGTATTTTGACGCCTATCTTAAGTCCCTTGGCGACGTAGGCGCCGGTTTCATAACTATATCCCATATACAGTATATATATATATATATATATATATATGGATAGATAAGTATAGATAGTAGACAGATTAATAGATAGATAGATAGATAGATAGATAGATAGATAGATAGATAGATAGATAGATAGATAGATCATATTTACTGAATCTTTCTCACATCTATCTATACAACTATCTATCTAATCTATCTATCTATCTATCTATCTATCTATCTATCTATCTATCTATCTATCTATCTCTCCATATCTATTATGTTGGGCATACGATAGATAAAATGTCTGTCAGACCAACACATGTTTTCTAATTAGCTGAAATCATCAGATATCGTGGCCACACTGTGAGATATTTTGTAGCTTATGACAATGGTATGTGTGTTCCTCTATAGGGGAGAAAGCACCATGAAGGAACAGGTGAAATGTTTGGCAATCAGTGTGGCAGCACATACTCTACCAGATGTGGCCAACTAATTATCGAATCTTTCATACATGCTGGACGATTTCAACATGTCCGACAGATCAATAATTAGAGGTTGGTCATGGCAATACACTGAGGCCCAGCGACCAGAGGGGACTAGGGGTACACCTGTACCAGGCCAGAGCTTCTGAGGGGCCCTGAGCTTCGGATGGTTCGCAACCACTCAGGGTCACGCCTTCCAGGGGTTGAAGTAGGCCGGAAAGGGGCAGAACTGCATCCCATAAGTTGTAATTGGAGGAGGAACGAGTTCAACTTCAACCGCGGCCCTGCACACAGTTCTTGCTGACCAGTGCCTGCCTATCAAGTAACTCCTCCCCTGAGAGGAGTCACAGAGTGTTTACTTGGCTGTCAACTGCACCGTCCAGTTCAATAGATGTTGCGGGCAGCGCCAACGCTACACTCAGTTGGCCGTCTTGTTCCCCCCACTTATGGCATGCGGTGAATGAGGTGTGAAGAGGAACAGCAGAGGAGCACTGACCAGCACAGCCGAAGCCGACTGACTGTGAGTCACCCAATACCTGCACATAGAGGGGAATTCAATATGGAGCGATGAGACCGTTTTTTGCGTTAATATCGCACCTATGACGTCATTATCGCAGGTTTTAGTTTTACACCGTATTCAATTTCAAAGACTTTTCGCAGGTTCGAAAAGTCTTTGATAAAAAACGGGGATAACTTTTCTCCATTGAATAGGTGTCAAAAAAAAGTGCAGAATTGGGGTTTAGGGGTGCAGGCTTAAAAAAAATAGCCTGCACCCCTGGGACTGACATTTAAAAAAGAACTGGGTCAAAAAAAGTAAAAAAAAAATAAAATAGGGACACCCCAAAAAAATTAATTTAAAAATTGGGGTGAGAAAAAAAAAAGGGAAAAAATTGTTTAACAATAGGGAAATAGGTTCAGGGCTATTCTGCAAGTATGCGGCAGATGTTTTCTAGAATAGTTTTATAGCGGCAGGTGCAGAATTTTCAAAAACTTACTTTAGGGACATCAAAATATGCTAGTACCCATTTTCATGTACCCCAAATTTGATGGGACCACTTAAAAAAACGAAAAAAATAACCTAAGTGCTCTTCTGCAACATTAAATCCCCGACTTTCATTTAAAGGCTAAAACGGGGGTACCCATAGTGATCCCCCATGTTTTTACAACTTTAGGGGGGTCCTACAATTTTTTAAAAGAAAAATTCGTAACTTTACGCAAATCCAACTTTACAGGCTCCCGTTTTCATTAATTTCATATTGAATACGGGGATAAGCGGGCGCGCGCCCGATACTTTAACGCAGGTAAAAGCTCCGATATGAAACGTAAACTTCAACAGCAAAGTTTACGTTTCATATTGAATACCGCTCCAAGTCTGCTTCGTCAATATTCACTATTTGTCACATGCCTAGCAAAATATATCGAAGATAGAAACTAGTACTATGCATTGGCACACTGTACAGTATATCTACAGGGGCAGGATAAGGGGTCGAGGAAAGGGGGGCCCCAAAGGCATCAGTGTACTGGGCCCCAATATTTGCCAGCCCTGGCAATTATCTGGGTGATTCGCCGATATCCAGTGGATTGGCCAGATATATAGTGTATGCCCAGCATAATTCAGATGCATCTCAAATCTATCTACCTATCTATTTATTTATCTGACAGACAAACAGATAGCTTAGATAGATAGATAGATAGATAGATAGATAGATAGATAGATAGATAGATAGATAGATAGATAGATAGATAGATAGTATCCTCCCAGTTACAATGCCATTCAGTGTAGTCACTACATTAATTGTAAAGTAACAGAGTAAAAAGAGATACAAGGGGCTGAGGGAACACTTGTACTCTGTCACCTAAGCATACGCTTTAGAATCTTGTCAGTCTGTCCTTTTGAAATTGCTGCATAAAATTTTTCATCCTAGTTCTTTACATCTCTGTGATTCCTCCAAATAACTATACATGGCTGTAGATAACTGCCTTCTTGGAATTTGTTCCACTTATTGCAGAAAGCAAGTCATGGAGACGCGCTGGGACTTAATAAACGCAATGCTGCAATGTACATTTACAGATATGTCCAAGGCAAACATGTTTAGGTCTTTCTAAGAAATATTTAATAAGACATGCACTGCAGTTATATCATTCTTATTCTACTGCAGGGATAAATTCGATTCTGGATATATTTTATGCAAAGTAATTCTGCACAGTTGTTTCTTTACCATACCGGGTGCAGCCAAATCAATAGATAAGTAGAAGCATTTGCTGGAGTCTAAAAGGGTTTATTTACTAAAGTGCGTGTTTATAGAAGTGAAGATGTTGCCCATAGTAACCTATCAGATTCTATTTATCATTTATCTAGCACCTTCTAGAAGATAATAGCTAGATTCTGATTGGTTGCTATGAGCAACATTTCCACTTATAAAAACTCTCACTTTAGTAAATATACCCCTATGTGGAACTGATATGCACATTGTGTGCCTGGTTTAGAGGTGGACGCAGTGTCTGTTATGTATCAACTTAGAGCCAATGGTCTTGATGTCCCATCTTACAGTGTTAATGTGACCTGTTTTATCTCTCCATGTTGCATAGCTGATATTTAAAAATGTGTTTTGCTTCATACATAATTATATTAGTTTAACTGTCTTACAGATGGAGAAGAGTTCAGTGCAGGTGATGGTACCCAGTAGCGAATTATAGAGGGAATAATCTGTGTTATATTGTAACAGATCTGAGAGTAGTTTTGATGAGATATGCAAGTTAATTGCAGCAAGTTTATATCGCATTATTGGCTACAACACATATAGGGTCTGATTCAGACCCGTGTGCGA
Source organism: Taudactylus pleione (assembly GCA_031769625.1). Taxonomy (NCBI): domain Eukaryota; kingdom Metazoa; phylum Chordata; class Amphibia; order Anura; family Myobatrachidae; genus Taudactylus; species Taudactylus pleione. The sequence continues at coordinate 9,959,625 of JAUIMM010000099.1, forward strand.
ACGGCCTGGAGGCCGGGGAAAAAAAAAGAATGCCCTGATACAGAGCAAGCGCTCGCAAACAGCGAGCACCTCTGAATCAGGCCCACTGTTCCATCTGAAGTGATTGAGCCCAAACCGGTACAACATTTCTTGGAGGACATGGCAAGGGTGTAAATGGAGCCCACTGGGACTGTGGGGTCCATGTACTAAGCCTTGGATGGAGATAAAGTACCAACCAATCAGCTCCTGTAATTTTTAAACACAGCCTGTGGCATGGCAGTTAGGATCTGATTGGCTGGTACTTTATCTCCATTCACTTTATCTCCATCCAAGGCTTAGTAAATAGACCCCTATTTCTGGTTATAGACATGGTCCTGGAGTCACTCCACCATCAAGCAATTTGACCCAATTGTCCAAAGACGTCATTTAGGAATTGTGGGCTATGCATGGAACATATAGACGGGATGTAGTTAAAGTTTAGACAGTCAAAGCGTAAACAATCAAAAAGTCGACACCAAAATGTCAACTGTTATAATGTCAACATGGTCAAAAGGTCAACAACTAAAATGTTGACACGGTCAGAAGGTCGACAGGGTCATAATGTCGAAAAACAAAATTTTTTTGTATGCATTCCTTGAATTAAGCAGGCTATAGGGGTGCACTTACTTTAGGTTTGGGCTCCTCCGCAGGAGTCTCTTTTAAGTGGTAAAAATGAGCCTGAACATCCCAAAATCTAACAAAGAAACTATTGTTTGTTATTGTTATTAACAGGTGACTTTATTCAATGGCTTTTTATTTATTTTTTTAAAGGGTCCTATAGACCCTTTATCCATGTTTTCCTTTTTTCTTTATTTCTTGTTTTGTTCTTAATGGATTTTTAATGTCCCACCTTGTAGCTCAGAAGACAATTGTAACTGCGTACAATGCAAATAAATAAATTCATGTTCCTGTTTTGAAGCACTGAAAATAAATTGGTCTCATTTTTCTTCAAATTGTTTTGTGTCCTATTGTAGACAATCTGAAATCCCCATCTACCAACCAGGCTTTCTGCCAGGAACGGCCACAATATATTCCCAAAAACACATATATAGTGCTGAGATAACATTTGTGAACCCTTTAGAGTTATCTTGAAGTTTGCCTTCATTTCAAATAAAATAAGACAAGATCGACTACATCTATGTCCTAATAATGGGTACAGAAAATCTAATTAAACAAATAGCAATCAGTATAGAGCACCATTTCCTGTAGGTGTCACTTGCAATTAAAAATAAAAACTAATGCTTGTCTCATGCCAGGAAGGACCTGGGGAAGATTGAGAACAAAGTGATATTTGGGTGACATCAATTAAAACTCTCAGTGTAGTTTTTCTAAATCTCAGCCATTTCCAGTTATCCTATTTATACTGCTCTTTATTTTCACATACACATAAAGCATTTTTTTCATATACGAGGTGTGGCTATTAAATAACAAGACTGTACTTGTACAAAATATACCATACAGCGTGAATTAAAAAGGATTGGGGAAACTTTGAACTTGGACTATCCCAAAATGGTTTTGCAAGTTTCAACCTTCTCGCACAGATAGTTTGCTGACACACAGTGCTTAAAGAAGTTGTGTTTTTCCTGTGCGTCATAAAATGCTTAGTTCAAAAGTAGAGGCTTAAGCTGGGTACACACTGGGCGATATATTGGGTGATCAATTGATCGGCCAATATATCATTCCTCCGTCGGCCAGTGTGTACAGACGATATGTCTGTGAACGACGTACAGTCAGGTCCATAAATATTGGGACATTGACAGAATTTTCAGATTTTGGCCTCTATTCACCACCACAATGGTTTTGAAATGAAACAAACAAGATGTGCTTTAACTACAGACTTTCAGATTTAATTTGAAGGTAATTACATCCAAATCGGGTGAACGGTGTAGGAATTACAACAGTTTCAATATGTGCCTCCCACTTTTTAAAGGGCCAAAAGTAATGGGACTATCAACTTAAAAGCTATTTCATGGACAGGTGTGGGCTATTCCCTCGTTATTTCATTATCAATTAAGCAGGTAAAAGGTCTGGAGTTAATTCTAGGTGTGACATTTGTATTTGGAATCAGTTGCTGTCAACTCTCAATATGAGATCCAAAGAGCTGTCACTATCAGTGAAGCAAGCCATCATTAGGCTGAAAAATCAAAACAAACCCATCAGAGAGATAGCAAAAACATTAGGTGTGGCCAAATCAACTGTTTGGAACATTCTTAAAAAGAAAGAATGCACCGGAGAGCTCAGCAACACCAAAAGACCCGGAAGACCACGGAAAACAACTGTGGTGGATGACATAATAATTATTTCCCTGGTGAAGAAAAACCCCTTCACAACAGTTGGCCAAATCAAGAACACTCTCCAGGAGGTAGATGTATATGTGTCAAAGTCAACAATCAAGAGAAGACTTCACAAGAGTGAATATAGAGGGTTCACCACAAGATGCAAATCATTGGTGAGCCACAAAAACAGGAAGACCAGATTAGAGTTTGCCAAACAACATCTAAAAAAGCCATTACAGTTCTGGAACAACATCCTATGGACAGATGAGACAAAGATCAACTTGTACCAGAGTGTGGGAAGAGAAGAGTATGGAGAAGGAAAGGAACTGCTCATGATCCAAAACATACCACCTCATCATTGAAGCATGGTGGTGGTAGTGTCATGGCGTGGGCATGTATGGCTGCCAGTGGAACTGGTTCCCTTGTATTTATTGATGATGTGACTGCTGACAAAAGCAGCAGAATGAATTCTGAAGTGTTTCGGGCAATATTATATGCTCATATTCAGTCAAATGCTTCAGAACTCATTGGACAGTGCTTCACAGTACAGATGGACAATGACCCGAAGCATACTGCAAAAGCAACCAAAGAGTTTTTTAAGGCTAAAAAGTGGAATGTTATGCAATGGCCAAGTCAATCCCCTGACCTGAATCCGATTGAGCAGGCATTTTACTTGATGAAGACAAAACTGAAGGGAAAATGCCCCAAGAACAAGCAGGAACTGAAGACATTTGCAGTAGAGGCCTGGCAGAGCATCACCAGGGATGAAACCCAGCATCTGGTGATGTCTATGCGTTCCAGACTTCAGGCTGTAATTGCCTGCAAAGGATTTGCAACAAAGTATTAAAAAGTGAAAGTTAGATTTAGGATTGTTTAGTTTGTCCCATTACTTTTGGCCCCTTAAAAAGTGGGAGGCACATATAGAAACCGTTGTAATTCCTACACCGTTCACCTGATTTGGATGTAATTACCCTCAAATTAAATCTGAAAGTCTGCAGTTAAATCACATCTTGTTTGTTTCATTTCAAAGCCATTGTGGTGGTGAATAGAGGCCAAAATATGAAAATTCTGTCAATGTCCCAATATTTATGGACCTGACTGTAGTTCGCAGACATGTCGCCTTGGCTGTGCAGCATTCCGACCCGCCTCCCGGCCAGCGTTACCCGTGGCTCCCGCATAGATTATGGTCATTCAGTGTGTATGGACGACCATCATATAAAGGTATATTTGCAGATCACTCAATCTGCAGATATAACTTTCAGGTGTGCACCCACCTGTACAGGGCAGATTGTAGGTGTCACGTGGCACAAAAGATTTAGTGTCCGTCGTGCGTCTGTCGAAGATGATAAACGTCCTGGAATGTAAATAATGGTGTGATGGGTTCCAACAAATTGCGCAGACCTACCTAATCAGAGCCACCAATCCCAAATGAGTATCACCACATTCACATCAAACAACACAATAATAAAGATAGGGAAGTAGATTAAACACAGGCGCTAATGTGCATAAATAAAGTTATAAATGTTGATTTTAAAAAAATTAATCCCGTATATAAGGTATCAGTCCGTCATGCGTCTTCTTGTACTCCCAAAGATAGTCATATATCCTCATCATAGCACATGAAGTAAAAAAGAAAAAAAATGTTTGTGTAATAAGTTTTCCTCTTGGCTGACACATGTATTGAAGGTGAAGTGAAGGAGAATGACTCCAAGGTAGTTTGATGATGACCAAATCAAATAGGAAGGGTATAAAGGCTATATTTCACATGTGCTCCCCCACCATATGTGATATCAGGAGGTATAAGATTGGCACAGCGTACCATTACTCACTGCAAAAAGAGAGATAATGTACACATAATGGTATCTTTAATAGGTATACTGTAGAGACACAAGGGGCTGGCATACCACACTCATGATAATCAATCTCATAAAGGTCCCGGAAGGCCTTGGACATAAAAAACAAATGAAAATATGCAAAAAATGTAGAAGATTGCTCGAACTGACCATTGACACAGCATAATGATGAATCAACATTACTGCAAAAATGTTATAGCAACTTTGCGACATTTAGCCCGCCGGTCTATAAACTACATCCCTATAAATTAAATATGTCCATTTTCTAAGGTGAAAAAGTGTGTGAACATCAGGATTATCTCTTCTATTAGGGGAGGGTCATTTGAATGAGATACTACAACCAATGTAGCAATCAGATGTTGATTTGACAGTTGCAATATATAACACAATCTTGCGGTGTCACATATAGAGAGTGTTATCATATCACAGATGGAGACCAATGTACACCCTGCACACACCCTAAGAACAGGGTTGGACTGGTCCACAGGGGAAATCCCCGGTGGGCCCCACTAGCAGAGGGCCCACCCCATCCTCTAGGTGTCAGATTCTTGACCTCAAATCATACATTGTTGCTCTATTAGATGGTCAGTTACCTGGTGGAGTAGTACCACTGATCAACATGGGTGCTTGGTTACTTCCTATAGAAACTACAGCAAGATTTGCCCTTTGGTTAGCCAAGCATCTGCAGTGGCTGGCCACACCCCTTAAGCATGTGCCCCTATCACTGTATTCTGCCGGTGGGCCCTTCATTCCCCAGTCCGACACTGCCTAAGATTCTTTCCTTAGCAAATTTAGGTTTATAAAAGGATATTGTGGCATGAAGTTGAATGTCTTCCCTGAGGAATCAAGAAGTATCTTGTGAAACGCGTTCAGGTGGTAGTTGCAGGAGAACCATTTTCCTACAAATGCCACTCCATATCTGAAATATTGTTTTATTTCAGGTTTCATCGATCTGTTTGCATTATGACTTTTATTTTTATTAAGATTGCAGAAATAAAATAACCTTTATTTAAAAAACAAGATTTAAATATTCATGATTAACAGAAACTCTTTAAGCAAAACTTTTTTTCAGCATTATTTTTTGAGTGAAATAATTTTTTCTTTTTTTGCAGAATACATATGCTACATGTATATTGTTTTGTTTTCCATTGAGTACAAATACGATAAATAAACTATCACTGACAACTGAACATCATTTAAGTGAGTTTTCTTTCAGCTCACCAAATAAAGTAGGGCAGATCACACAATCACTTTTTAAAATTTATTTTGCCAACAGAGTACACTTTTGTATTTTCTTCTTTGTTACTTATATGGGACTGATTTCCATAAACAGAGATGAGTGAAATAATAATAAAAAAAAATCTGAAAAACACCTTGTACAGGTGAGTCAATTTGTATTCTAGCAACTGACACAATTTTTTGGAAGACACACAGTACTTTATATTAGGGATGTGCGCCGACCCCTGTGTTTTGGTTTTCGATCTGTATCGCCTTCAAGGTTTTAGATCTGGATTTGGTCTTGCAAACCACCCTCAAGGGTTTTGGTTTTGGATCTGGATTTTTTAAATAAAAAATCGATAAATAATTTTAAAAAACAGTTAAAATCATGTAATTTATGCAAACAAAAACCCAAAATTCGGATTTAAAATCCAAATCCGAACCGAAAAAAGATCAGAACCGCTACCTGGATTTACCCGGATCTCCTCAGGAGATTAGAACCATGACTCGGATTTACCCAGATTCACGAAATTCGGGTGGATTCGGATTTCTGGAGAACCGAACCGCACATTTCTATTTTATATATACTTTTCTTCTCTTTCAGCATACTGTACCTCCTAACCATACCGTTTTCAGCAGGACAGCCCTACATTTCAGGCACTGTCCCGCAGTCCAAGCCATGGGCAACAGTGTCCTGTGGGCTGGGAAGGTGGCGGGTGGGCCGACACGCTGACATAGCATCATCCACACTGTGCCTGTGAGGCTGGTGGCAGCTCCCGGAGCACTGGACTCCAGTGTAACGAGAAACAGGGGCGTGACACATGTTCATGCCCCCAAAATGTGATGCTTCAGGGGGCCAGGCATGGCGAGTACAAGGCCACGCCTCTTATCATGCACAAATGTAAAAAGTTGAGTTGCTTGTAGTCTGTACTTTACTACACTTTATATCCTCCACTCTGTCTCTGCAAATGTCTTCTCCTTTGCAAAAACACCGCTATCATGCTCTGTATAACCAAGTGTAACAGCAGAAATCTAGGGGCTTGATTCAGATTGGGTCGCAAAGCTGTGTTTGCACACAACCGGTTGATGTTTGCGCTCTATGCATGCATATGCATTGCAGTGCGCGTGTACAAGCCGGCCACTGCGATCGGTATGAGAACGCAGCGGACACACAGCGGCACATGGAAATGATTGACAGTAAGCACCGTTGGGAGGTGGAGAGGGGGGGTGGTTGAAGGTATACAGGCCTGCCTGTGCGTTTGAGCGCCGTTACAGGTGCATGCATAATTAAGCCCCTGAAATGGCATACGCTGCCAGAGGTATAGATGGCGATAGGGAAGTTTTGCAGTATGTGTTCAGCTCAACCACAACTGTGTGTATGGGTCTGATGTTACTCGATGTTTACGATGACTTGCGGGTGTATGTAATGGGAAGTGGGCGGCTTTATACAGTGGTGTGCGTCTAGTGATGATCTATATAGTTCTAGATCTGCACAAGAAAGACTGCAGCCAGTAGCAACTCAAAAGACTCCTTACTATTCTCTTAACAAAACACACATAATATATATATATATATATATATATAGGCGTTGTCAATATCCATACAATTCAAACATATAGGGAAAAAGTCTCTTACATCTATTGATCTCCCAATAGAACACAAGAGTTCAAATACTTCCCTCCAGGAGGGACTCTGTTTTAACTTTTCTTCTGTCCTTTTCGTTGAATGAGTTGTGTCTTTTCAATGTGTGACTCTCGAATAGAGAATAACAAGGAAATAGTGCAATAACGTTTAAAAAAATTTAACAATTTATTCAAGTAATGCACTCACATTCTATATAAAACAAACAGGCATATCTCATCACCAATAGGATGCAAACGTGGGATCAGTTATGATGGGGATACCGATAAGCCTCAGATGGAAACAGTAAAGGGTTGAAGGTCCCGGACACCAGCCACCACCTCACTTGGTCCCCGGATTCCCAGCTCACAATGTTCTCAATAGTGTCTGTTCTCACCAACCCTAGTGACGTCTCTGCATGAAAGATGAGTTGATGTTTTGTCTATGAAAGATGATGTTTTGGCGGGAAGAGCCGAGCCAAAATCAAACCACACATCTCTAACTTCTAGGTTGGAAACTGGCTCCCAATATCATCTAGAATCTAAATAAATTTAATCACCCTCCCATATAAAGCCTTTAATAAGCCACTTTTTATATATATATATATATATATATATATATATATATGTACGTTTTATAAGATTTTTCAATGACAAAAATGGAGGATACAGAAAGAAAGTAGGGGAGGGAGAGGAGAAATAACAGAACATTACATTTTTTATATCAAAATCATTTCTTTCACTTTCTCTTAGATCTACCTTGTCTTGGATAACCACCTCTCACTCTCGCCCTGAAGGTGCGGAAAATCCCTACAGCACCCAATATGTCAACATGGTAGTAATGTGATTTAAAGCATGTTAACCATGTTGGCATTATAACTTTACACATGAAGGGAAAAGCATCATGTTTAAGGTTATAACATATAATGGCGACACGGTTACAATTCCTTAATCACATTACTACCGAGTCGGCATTATGCGGGTGACATTACACTGTCAACATTTTGACCGTTGACAGCGTCACTGTCAACTTTTTAATGACCTCCCCCTGGTCCTGTTTCTGAGTTGAGAATAAAACAAGGAAGAGCAAGTAAATGTGCCCCTGGGTAAAACCCTGCTGCACTGCAGGTGAGGCAGATGTAAGATGTGCAGAGAGATTTAGATTTTGGAGGGACGTGTTCAAACTCAGTTCTAAATTGCAATGTAAAAATAAAGCTGTCCAGCATTTGTGGGCTACATGCAAAAGCAGCCAGCATTTACCCCACATGCAAAAAGAAAATATATGTATTTGCACCCTTTGCATTGTTACATGGTCTACCCAGGTACACAGTAGCTTGCTCTTTCTTGCCTTATTCCCAAATTAGAATCAGGCCCCTTTTCCTAATCTCAACTCTGAGACGCACTTGCTCCTCTTTTCTCAGCCATGCCAATTCCAACTAGGGAGGCCAATCCTGCCTCATTTTTTCAATCCCGGGATACCCGTGATTGAGTTAATCAATGCTGGCCGCCCACAGCACATGGGACCTCATTCAGAGTCGGTCGAAGCGGCTGCACGGTCGTACGGAAAAAGGTGCCGGATATTCAAATGATTCCCTCGCAAGTTGCGTCCCTAAGTTCGGATCGGTAGTTGGCCGACCAAGGGGAGGAAGCGGTCGGAAGACAAAAAAATACGCCCCCTTCTCGTACGCATTGCAGGTCATCTCCGGCCATATAAGGATTAATCGAGACCATCGGGAACCATCGGCACTGGTCGTAGAGCTTAAGGATGTTCATACCCTCTCTTAAGCTCTACGATCAAGTCAGTGTAAAAACCTCACATGCAGTGGCAGGCTGGGCCGGGGGGCAGGGTGCCATGTGCCCCCCGGACCGCAGTGTCATGCGGGCCACGGCGCAGACTGTGTCACTGTGACACAGTCTGCACCACATGTGTAGCGCTGACCGGATGGAGTTCGGTCAGCGCTACACAGCACAAACACACAGCCGCCGGAGCCGGCAGCTGTGTGTTTGCTTAAGCAGCTGATGAGAGTCAGACAGACTCTCATCGGCTGCTGCTCCCACTGCCAGAGCCGGACATCTTCCGGCTCCCGCAGTGGGTAAAATGGTAGTGAAGCGTCACTCCCATGACGCGTCACTCCCATAATGCAAAGCGGCGGATGGAGGAGCTGATCTCGGCGACGGGACCAGGAGCAGGAGCGGGTGTCAGGTAAGTGTGTTTTTTTTTTATTATCTCTCTACTGCGGGGGGGACTCCTGGGAGCACTACAAGGGGGGGGACTCCTGGGGGCACTACAAGGGGGGGGACTCCTGGGGGCACTACAAGGGGGGGACTCCTGGGAGCACTACAAGGGGGGGACTCCTGGGGGCACTACAAGGGGGGGACTCCTGGGAGCACTACAAGGGGGGGACTCCTGGGGGCACTACAACGGGGGGATTCCTGGGAGCACTACAAGGGGGGGACTCCTGGGGGCACGACAAGGGGGGGACTCCTGGGGGCACTACAAGGGGGGGGACTCCTGGGGGCACTACAAGGGGGGGACTCCTGGGAGCACTACAAGGGGGGGACTCCTGGGGGCACTACAAAGGGGGGGACTCCTGGGGGCACTACAAGGGGGGGACTCCTGGGGGCACTACAAGGGGGGGACTCCTGGGAGCACTACAAGGGGGGGACTACTGGGAGCACTACAAGGGGGGGACTACTGGGGGCACTACAAGGGGGGGGCTCCTGGGGGCACTACAAGGGGGGGACTCCTGGGAGCACTACAAGGGGGGGACTACTGGGAGCACTACAATGGGGGGACTACTGGGAGCACTACAGGGGGGAATACTACTGGGGGCACTACAAGGGGGGGACTCCTGGGAGCACTACAGGGGGGAATACTACTGGGAGCACTACAAGGGGTTGACTACTACTACTGGGGGCACTACAAGGGCAGGGCTACTACTACTGGGGGCACTACAAGGGGGGTACTACTACTGGGGGGGACTACTACTAGGGGCACTACAAGGGGAGGGGACTACTACTAGGGGCATTGCATAGGGGGGAGGGGACTAATACTAGGGGCACTACATAGGGGGGAGGGGACTACCACTGGGGGCACTGCATCGAGGGACCACTGCTGGGGGCTCTATATAAAGGGCAATAGTGGGGGTACTGCATAGGGGGAAGATTACAACTGGGGCCCCTATTTAAGGGGCACTGCATAAGGGTTACCACTACTGGGGGCACTATATAAGGGGCTTACTACTGGGGGCACAAGGGGCACTGCATAGGGGGGATCACTACTGGGGGCACTACTCGAGGCCTGCATAAGGGTGTCTTCCTGTGGCACAGGGTGGCACTGCATATGGGCACTACGACAGGGGGCTGCCCCATTTCTTTATTTTTACCTTACATTAATCCCATATGGACCCGCTTCCTCCCTAGAACACTTGAGGGGGGGGCGCCGTAGCACGCACGTTCTTTCGAGCATCCTGGCTACACGCTACTCCTCTGCCAGGGCTTCCTGCATGCATTTGCCCCCCAGGCTAAAAGTTGCCAGCCAGCCCCTGCTCACATGTCACATGTGCCATGATGCTACTTTGTTAATTATGCACTCCCATAATCCGTATGCACTCCCATAAAACGCCGTTCGCATAATGAGGCACGCCTGCGTTCGGATCTCCACTCCCCCGTTTTCAAGCACCTTCCCCTGTTACCACCCACAAACGCCTCAATCTGTCACTCAAACTACCGACCTGGCTGTGTTCAAGGAGAGAGAAATTTCTGATCGTAGCGGCTAGTTTGCGCACGCGCATTGCAAACTTTACGCATGCGCAGTATAGCGAACATCGGTGGCGTACGACCGTGCGGCCGCTTCGACCGACTCTGAATGAGGTCCATAGACTCCAGCACGGCTGTACAAGGTGGAGGGCTGGTGTACGGCTGCGCAGCGTGACCTCTATGACATCACATGCAGCTACTCAGCCTGGGGGCAGCGTTTGAATCAGCGGAATTAGTGCTCAGCGTTGCCTCCGGGCAGAAGACAAGCTGGGCATTTTAATCTAGAAAATCCCGGGATTGGAGGCACGAATCCTGGGATTGAAATCCCACTGTTTTTTGCCCTACATCCCGGGATTGACTTCCCTAATTCCAACTACAATTTAACAACTATCATGACTAGGGCCCATTCTACCCTATCTGTTCCCATATTGCATTCTTTGTTTGTCCCTGTTTTATGTACAGTATGTCCTATTCTCCATGTTGTCCACCACTGGGGTTAAATCCATGGCAATAATAATCATAGCAATAAAGGCATGTTCCATAGTTAGAGAATAAGGGTCGTATTCGATTAGTTTCACATCGGCGAGAAAGTTCCACCTGCCTGACTTTTCGTTGCCTTCGCGTCCAAAACTTTTCTTGCACGCTCCCGATTAACTCCGTATTCAATTGCCAAACAGGTGAAAACGGGACCCGGCGAATGTGAAACAGGCGAAGTGCAGGATGAATTGGGGGAATCACTCTGTACCCCAGAATAAGATGGTCTGACTTCGGAAATCATTATGGTAGTTTAGTATTAGCCCTAATTGAACTAATTAGGGTACTTAAGTGGTGGTAATTGCTCGCTATTAGCGTCTAGGTAAAAGTGGTGAAGAATGGCATAAAGCAGTGTTTTTTGGAGCAAATAAGTAGTCCCATCAAATTTGGGGTGCTTGTAAATGGGTGCTAGCATATTTAAATGTCTCTAAAGTGAAGTTTTATAAAAGTGATATTCCTCTGTCATACAAGCACCTGCAATTCCCAAAACACTTGGTCCCTTCTTAGAGCGCCCCCAGAACCTTATTTTGCTAGTTTTTGAAGTTGTCCCCCTACTTTTTTCATTTTCACCCCGAATTTCTAATGCATTTTTTGGGGTGTTCCTGGAATTTTTTTATTCTTTTTTTTAATTAATTGCCTTTTGGGGGGGTGTACCAAGAGTTCTGAGATGTTTCCCAACATCTGCACCCCAAAATATAGATTTTGTACTTCTTTTCTCCTGCTATTCTATGGAGAAAACGTTTCACCTATTTCAGTGCATTGTCTTTTCGCATAGGCGAAAACGGACTGGAATTGAGTACGGAGATAAATATTGAGGCAAAATTTTTTGCAAAAAAAACGGGCGAAAACAGCTTTTCGCTCCGAATTGAAAGCGGCCCTAAGTGTGCTGCTAGACCCATCCATGCATTTTATGGTATGCATTTTCTGTGCTTCATAAATGACCCGCAATGGGTAAAAGTTTAGAATTAGTTTTGCTACTCAGAATACAAATGACCCTCCCAATAGTATTGAGGCCTCACAATTCTGCAGCTTGATACCGAGCATACAAATGCACAGCATTTGATACAGTAGTTGTTTGCTATGATCTTGCAAATGCTGCCAAATGAATAGCAAGGCAGATGCTGTACTGGCCTTCAGTCTGATTGCTAATTTAGTTTCTGTCTCTTGATGATAGAAACAGCTACAGCTAGAAAATTGAAATCACTTATCCCTATCTTGTTTCCAAAATATAGCTGTGAAAATAGTGTAGCACATCCAACAATACTAACAGTAAATAACGGTGTCCAATCGTAGGGCCTGACTCAGCAGGGAACGGCGGAGGTGCTGTCGCAGCTGCTTAGATGGTAGCAGCTGAAATTGCTTTAATATGGTAATGCAGAAGGAGGCGTCAAGGAAGCAGTCGGGAACCCGACGGACGAAATCTCGACCGCCGGCTTTCCCACTGTCTAATCACGGCAAGGTACAAAAGACAGGCCTTAAAATCCTGACGCCTGTCATTAGACCTACGCCGGGAGCCTGACACCCGGCTTACAGATGGAGGGTAAGCCGGGCACGGGCAGCCGTGTGGGCGGGGTTAGGTTAGGGCCTCCCGGGGGGGGGGGGGAACAGGGTTAGGCATCCCCCTCTGGAGGTTAGGGTTAGGCTAGGGGAAGGGATGTTAGGGTTAGGCACCCCAGGGGGGAGGTTTGGGTTAGGCACCCCCCCGGGAGTCTTAGGGTTAGGCTGCGGGGAAGGTGGGGTTCACTTAGAGGCGGGTTAGGGTTAGGCACTTGGGGGGAGGGTTAGGGTTAGACACCCCTAAATGAGGGTTAAGGTTAGGGGGTAAGAATAGGTTAGTTAATACTTACCTTTCTAGCTTCGGGATCTTCACCCCTGCTGGGCCACCGCTGTTGGCATTAGAAGCACCAGCTATACGGCCGGCGGTAAATCATGCTGATTCCGAGGTGTCATGTCTCCTGCATGCATTACTGATTCCAGTTGCATTCTAGAACGCAACATTGGATCATCTGTTATCCCATCGGCCGGCGGAGTGAGCATGGGGTCACGCAAGTTAGCCGCCGCAGATGCACAAAAGACCCAGGAAATCTCCGTCAGATGACGGCAATCCTGGCCTTGTCACTCCTCCACAACGGCGGCGACAGGCCTCCGTTTTGGGGACGATAGTACTCGATGTTATCGGTGTTTATGGAGGTTTGCAAGGTATTCCGGATGTGAGATAGAGGTAGTGAGAGGCAGTGGGCATCTCTATGCTGGCAGTGCAAGAGCATTGCGATTGTAATCATTAGCATATTTTCGCAGCAGACCTGCATGCGATTATGTAGCTGCGATCGCAATAGCGATCCTTAATGAATCAGGCCCAAAATGCGGGTGATAATACCTTGGCCCCTTGGAAAGTGGAAGCAGTCACTTCTACTGGGGGCATTAGTCAGGGAGCACTACTACTGGGGCATTACTCAGGCGGCACTACTGCTGGGGCCATTACTCAGGGGGCACTACTACTGGGGCCATTACTCAGGGGGCACTACTACTGGGGCCATTACTCAGGGGGCACTACTACTGGGGCCATTACTCAGGGGGCACTACTACTGGGGCATTACGCAGGGGGCACTACTACTGGCGCCATTACTCAGGGGGCACTACTACTGGGGCATTACGCAGGGGGCTCTACTACTGGGGGCATTACTCAGGGGGACCTACTACTGGGGATATTACTCAGGGGACATTACTATTGGGGGCATTACTCAGGTGGCACTAGTACTGGGGGCACTACTACAGGAGGCATCACTACTAGGGGCACTACTATTGGGGGAACTATTACAGTGGGATTACTAATGGAGGCATTGCATAGGGGGCACTGCATAAGGGGCACCACTCCTGGGGACACTGCATAAGGGGGCTTTGCATAAGGGGCACCACTACTTTGGGCTCTGCATAAGGGGCACTACCACTACTGGGAGCACTGCATAAGGGGCACCACTACAGTGGGCATTGCATAAGGGGCACTACCACTACTGGGGGCACTGTTTAAGGGGCACCACTACAGTTGGCATTGCATAAGGGGCAGCACTACAGTGGGCATTGCATAAGGGGCACTACCACTACTCTGGGCACTGCATAAGGGGCACTACTACAGTGGGCATTGCATAAGGGGCACCACTACAGTGGACATTATGTGTAAGGGGGCACTACTGCTGTGGGCATTGTATAAGGGGTACTGCTGCTCTGGGCATTATGTGTATTAGGGACACTACTATGTGGTGTAATGTGAATCAAGATTGTGCTACTGTGTGGCATAATTTAAATTGGGAACACTATTGTGTGACCACGCCTCTTTCTTTGAGACCACACCCTTTATTTGGCTGTCCCTTTATTGAAAAAGCACTGGGGGGACGGTGAGTTCCACCTTAAGTCCTATGACCACCTTAAGCACTGCTTATGACATACATTGTTTTGCAGGGCTGACATGGGTTCTGTGTGAGAGGTGTCGACCCGGGAACAAGGGGTATAGGAGCTGTGACCCGGGTCCAACCCATGTTCAATGACACAGGAAAAAGCTGGACCGAAGTCCCGACTTTGGTCTGAAAGTGGTATTAGTGGGTTTCATCTAGGTTCTACAGTTTCCATGAAAAACATGGCTTCTAACAACAAATTAACCCTAGTATATAAATGTGTCAGGGCCGGCAGGGACTGATGTGAATGACTGAAGTATTGTGTGAAGCTCTGCGGAATATGTGTGAGCTATATAAATAACTGATAATATATAAAAATAAATGAAATAGCAACAATGACAGCAGAATAGGACAATCATGAAATGCATTGAGTAATGAGTTGTTCATCTTCGCATTTATCTCTGAGATCCACAGGTGTAAGACTCATGATTCATAAAACCCACCCAATGAATCACTGGCATATTCACATCATCGTCTTCATCAATATTCATCTTATTATTTGATTTGAGCAACGTATCCATGTGTGGGGTGACATACTGTACATTCCAGCCATCTGTCAGCATTAGCAACTTCTGGGAAATTCTTAGAATGCTGGAAAAAGAGCTGAAAATATTGAGCAGTCTTGTTCTATTTTAATGGTGGATAGAAAGGTCATGCTATTTGTGTATATAAATATATATATATATATATATATATATATATATATAAAATTATATATATATATATATATATATATACGCATGTGGATGCCATACTTACATTGGGCCTGATTCATTACGGATCGCAACTGCGATTGCGCACGCAGATGGCCGATTGTTGTGCATATGAATTGCAGTGCGCATGTGCGAAGGCTCCACTGCGATCACACTGCAATCACACTGCGAACTCAGTGTCCATGCAGGCCCATCGCAAAGTGATTGACAGGAAGTGAGCATTTGGGGTGGTGACAGGGGGGTGGTCACCAAAACGCAGGAGTGTCAGTGCATTTTGACGCTGTTACAAGTGTGTGCATAAATTAGCCACTGCGATGGTATACTGTACGCAGCTTGAGCTTTCACTGTGTGTGATGAGGACAGCAAATTCTGAGTAAGGTCAGACCTGTTATAATTGTGCATGAGGCTCCGATGGTACTCGATGTTACCGATGGTTTCGCAGACTTGCAATGTATTACGGATGTGAGTAAGGGGAAGTGGCCGTCCTTATGTTAGGTTGCGATAGCATTGTGATTGCAAACATCAGCATATTTTCGCAGTGGGTCTATGTGCGTAATCGCAGCTGCGATCGCAATAGCAATCCGTAATGAATCAGGCCCATAAATGCATACATACTTATACACACATAAATAGATACAATATACATATTTCAGAAAACTCGGACACATATCATCTGTCGCAGAGGTAAATACAGATTTGGGCATACATTTGTAGCTAACCTTTCATTAGTATGACATTTCTAACAGGTTTCTATACACTACTTGCATAGGGTTGGGTATGGGATGCCGGCGCTCGGGGTCCGGCGGACAGAATACCGACACTGGCATTCCAACAGGGTTAGGTTACCAACACCTGTCTCTAAGTATCCTAACCTTACCCCTAACCCTCCCTCCCCGTTGCCTAAACCTAATCTCCCCCGCAGACCCGCCGAGAGCCGCAGCAGGTACGGGTAATATGGGGCGTGGCCATATCACAGGAGGCGTGGCCACGTCCCCTTCCCGGAAGAAAAAAGTTTTGCAGTGCCGCTTCGCTGGGGAGGGGGGCGCTCTGAGCCTGGCGCAAAGCCAGGGGGGGCGCGATCAGTGTGATCGCTCCCCCCCACAGGCATAGGAGACTGCATAGCTCAGCACCTGGCTCTAACAACTCTTGCTAATTACTGAGCACAGCTCAGCACCTGGCTCCAAGTACTCTTGCTAATTACGGAGCATAGCTCAGCACTTTTCTCCTAGAGCTCTGTATTTTACCTGGGCTCAACCCAGTGCTTCAGCATACAGTCTTCAGTCTCCAAGAATCATTCACGGATTGTTTCAAGCATCTGTCTAGTGCACAGGTTCTCAAACTCGGTCCTCAGGACCCCAAACAGTGCAGGTTTTCCATGTCTCCTCAGAATCACAAGTGAGATACTAGCGCCACCTGTGGATCTTTTAAAATGTGTCAGTGAGTAATGAATACACCTGTGCACTAGCCTGGTGACCTGCAAAATGTGAACTGTGTGGGGTCCTGAGGACCGAGTTTGAGAACCACTGGTCTAGTGGAATATTACTACGTATTACCGGGACTGGTTCTGTGCTTATACCACTATTTCCTCCAACCATTCTTGTTATCATTAAAGTTCTATTCTTCCAATCAACTCGTGTCCAGTGCCAACTTCTATACCGTTCTCCCAGTCTTGTGTCGTCATATGAGGAAAACATATCTAAGACCACCTCAGTTTGTGCTGCCGGTATCACTGTCTGCAAAGCCTGTTCCATCATTGGAGGCCAATTTCCCCAGATTTGTGACAGTTTGCACAGACCAGATGAATCCTGAACTGGATCAGGCTTCTGGGGTTCAAGTCCTATAAAATCTCGTAGCCAGACTAGAGGCTCAGGAGAACACTCAGACACAAGTGCTTCAGTGCTTACAGGATCTTTCGGTCCGTCTGGCCCATATACAAGTTGCTCCTTTACCCATAGCTACAGCCACACCAGTCACCGCACCTAGCCTAAAGAGGTCCTGGGAGTCCCAGTTATGTCTTCCTACCCCGAGTCATTTCGATGGCAATCCCAAGCTTGGTCGTGGGTTCCTCAATCAATGTGAGGTCCACTTTGAATTTTTTTCACTGAACTTTCCGTCTCTGATGGCATATGTCATCGGTTCTGCTTTGGATTGGGTGTCTCCACTATGGGAGAGAAATGATCCCCTGGTTTCCAATTACCAAGAATTTATCTGGTCTTTCAAGAGATTTTTGACGAACCAGGTAGGTCGGTTATGGCTTCAGTCGACATTCTGCGATTAAAACAAGGCTCGGGTCCTGTGGGGCAGTATGTTGTCCAGTTCCAAACCGTGGCAGCTGACTTACTGTGGAATAATGAGGCTCTTAAAGCCACCTACTGGAATGGACTCTCAGATAATTTCAAGGACGACTTAGTCACATGGGATCTTCCTGAAAACCTAGATGATCTGATATTTCTTAGCATTAAGATTGATCTTCGGATGCGTGAATGTGGTGTTGAAAAGAACTGTAGTGATCGCTATAAAACTCGTCCTCTACCACAGTCCCGTGTCTCCCATTCAGTAGTCGATGTACTCATGCAAATTAATCATTCTAAATTAACAGAGGAGGAAAAGCAGCGCCGAATACAACAGAACTTATGTCATTATTGTGCATCTTCTGAACACTTCTTGAACAAATGCCCTTTGAAGCCGGGAAATGGACGAACCTAGTCAGAAGAGGGGAAGTCAGACTAGGGGTTCTTGCCGCATCTTCCCCAAATCAAGATTGTTTAATTTCTGCCTATATTGAAGGAGTGTACTCTCAGTACCGTGAGTTCACTGCCCTGGTCGATTCTGGAGTTGCAGGTAACTTTATTTCCTCATCTATAGTAAAACAGTTACTGGTTCCAATTTGTCTGTTGCCTTGTCCTGTTACCCTCACCACTGTAAACGGAACTCAGATAGAGAAGGGAACAGTTACTCATGTTACGGAAGCCCGCAAGGTGCAGGTCGGAGCCTTACATGAGGAATTCATAGAGTTCTAGTGGTTCCAGCCATTACTCATGAAATTGTCTTGGGACTACCATGACTGTGTCAACATAATCTTCATATTGATTGGTCTAACACTCAGATTTTGTCTTGGGGCTCCTATTGTCAGCAGCACTGCCTAGCCCAGGTTGTTCAACTCGCAAATACCAAGATTAATTCATTGGATTCTCATCCTCAGTCCCATCAAGAATTTGCCGATGTCTTCTCGGAACATGGAGCAGATGTGCTTCCACCTCATCGACCTTGGGACTGTCCGATTGATTTGATACCTGGTAAAATTCCTCCCAGAGGTCGTATCTATCCCCTCTTGGTCCCTGAAACTCAGTCCATGTCTGAGTATGTTCAAGAAAATCTATGGAAGGGGTTCATTTGACTTTCTACATCTCCTACTGGAGCAGGGTTTTATTTTTAAAGAAAAAAGACAGTGGACTATGCCCTTGTATAGATTTTTGGGGCTTGAACAAGATAACCATCAAGAATAAGTACCTGTTGCTCCTCATCACTGAGCTCTTTGATAGAGTCAGGGGTGCCAACATCTTCACCAAGCTTGACCTTAGGGGCGCCTATAATTTAATAAGAATCAGAAAGGGGGATGAGTGGAAAATCACGTTTAATACGTGTTATGAAAACCTTGTTATGCCCTCCGGCTTATGCAATGCTCCAGCTGTATTCCAAGAGTTTGAGAATGAGATTTCTTGTGACATCCTGTATCAATATATTATTGTCTACCTAGATGATATTTTGATTTTTTTTCACGTGACCTCAACTATCAACTGCAACATGTTAAAGAAGTGTTACTTTGTCTATGTGCTAACAAGCTCTATGGGAAAATATCAAAGTGTGTCTTCAAAGTTCCAACCATTTTATTTCTAGGATATGTGATCTCTGGCTCTGAGTTACACATGGTTCCTGAGAAACTCAAGGCCATTCAAGAATGGGTATTACCTACATCTTTGAAAGAAGTCCAAAGATTTCTGGGCTTCTCTGATTACTACAGAAAATGTATCAAGTCGTTTTCCACCATAGTGGCTCCCATCACAGTTATGACCAAGAAAGGAGCTAATCCAGCTATTTGGTCTACTGAAGCTCTCTATTTACTGTGCATAGCGCAGCACCTTGCTCTAAGAACTTTTGCTAATTACTGAGCACAGTTCAGCACCTGGCTCCAAAAACTCTTGCTAATTACTGAGCACAGCTCAGCACCTGGCTCCAAGTACGCTTGCTAATTACTGAGCATAGCTCAGCATTTTGCTCCTAGAACTCTCTTTTACCTAGGCTCAACCCAGTGCTTCAGCATACAGTCTTCAGTCACCAAGAATCATTCACGGATTGTTTCAAGCATTTGTCTAGTGGAATATTACTACATATTACCGGGACTGATTCTGTGCTTATACCACTATTTCCTCCAACCATTCTTGTTATCATTAAAGTTGTATTCTTCTGATCAACTTGTGTCCAGTGCCAGCTTCTATACAGTTCTCCTAGTCTTGTGCCATCATATGAGGAAAACATATCTAAGACCACCTCAGTTTGTGCTGGCGGTATCACTGCCTACAAAGCCTGTTCCATCATTGGAGGCCAATTTCCCCATAGTCGTGACAGACACTTTTTCTGCACAGACAGCAGGCACATGAACCCCACAAGGGGGCTGCATCCCTATCACCCTCCCACTGGCTGAGCTGGATGCCAGCAGGGGATGTGCTAGCACTGGATTCATGCATCGTGTCACCTCTGCTGAAGGAGGAGCACAGATGACAAGGAGAGGGGGTCTGTAGGAGCTTTGTTGCCATCACTACTGGCTCATCCATGGGTAAGATTGCATTTCCACCTCTACATCCAGTGTGTATAAATCAGATGGGGAACACTGTTCTCTATGAAAGTGTATAGGCAACTGGTGGTGATGAGGGGGAAGGGGGAATGAAACTGTGCCAATGAGGAAAGAGTATGGGCTCAATTGAATTACTTGCAATGTACTTGCGGATGCTCAGAGCATAATTAAGCGAATTCGGGCTTGGACTGGGACGCGAAGGGTTCAAGGTGCTGGTCCGTTGCCGGCATTTAACCCTGTTGCAACGGCAACTTGCACCCTTCGTATTTAATTGGATTGACCCTAAAATTGGTAATAACTGCTGAATATTTGGAAAAGATCTATTATCTAATTGCACTATGCAACCTCCTCTCACTGTGGATAAGGGATACATGCAAAATGTAGAGCTGGTTAGGTGTAGAATGAGGTGCTGTACAGGACCTCTGATGTCACAACTACGTGACTCGTGACAAAAGGGGGTGGGGCAAGGTACAGAACGGGGCCAAAAGTGTTTGCTCGCCACACTTCGGGCACGGTTGTTTATATTTCCCCTCTAAGCCCACGTGGATAGTAACACTGGTAGCTAACCTGCCCTACTGTAGCGGGCACATGGTTGTGGCGTCAGAGGTCCTTTCTTCAACTTGGATCTAGCGACAACCATGTAGAGCTATTTCCATACATGCAAGGTGCTCTGCATGTGCACGCATTGTGCTGTAAGGTGTATGACATTGTAAACCATGGGTTATGCCCCGTCTGGAGCTATTAAAGACGTTACTGTACAGGTGAGGGTTCAGTGCCTTACAGTTAAGTGTGTAGTTATTAAGAATAGTTCATATTGCGAGAGATATTTTCATTTTGATCTTGATTTTGAGCATCCCCGCTATGTACTAAAGTTAACGTGCAAAGACATCGGTCTGAGGATGGTGTATACCAGCAGGGCCTTATTAAAGCTTTGCTTTTCAGAGTTTGGTTTATAGAAGACAGATCGTAATCCCCACTGATAATAATGGGGACTGCGATCTGCACCAATAGTTAGCCTTTTGCAGGAGATTTCTGTAAAATTTCCTGAATTAGGCTGCTAGTAAATAGCGCTGATACATAAAATTATGCAGGAAATGTAGTTTCTACATAATCACATGCAAAAAACCGCCTTAATTAATGGGCCCCAGAGTGCTTTACCTGTGTATAATATTATTTATTCCACTAAGGGGAGTCAAAATCTATATTCGCTTACAAAAATACGGAGGCTCGGGCCAGCCCTGCCTGTAAGTTGTGCACACTGGAAATGTTGAAAAAACTATAATGTAGTAGGAGGAGGAGTAGTAGTAGTAGTAGTAAAGTAACAGTTCTAGTAGTAGCAGTTATAGCAGCAGTAGTAATAGTAGTGATAGCATTAATAGCAGTAGTAGCAGCAGTGGTAGTAGCAGTGATGGTAGTTTTAGTAGTTGTAGCAGTTATAGTTGTAGCAGTTATAGTAGTAGCAGTGGTAGCAGTAGTAAATGTAGCAGTAGTAGTAGCATAGCAGCAGTAGTAATAGTAGTAGTAATAGTAGAAGCAGTAGTAATAGTTGTAGTAATAGTAGCAGCAGTAGTAACAGTAGAAGCAGTAGTAATAGTAGTAGTAATAGTAGCAGCAGTAGTAATAGCAGAAGCAGTAGTGGTGGTAGTAGTATTACTAGTGGTAGTAACAAAAGTGGTGATGCTGGTAGTACCAGCAGTTATAGTAGTGGTAGTATTAGTAGTAGTAGTAGAGGCAGTAGTATCAGCTGTACCAGTAATAGTAGTAGTAGAAGCAGTCATAGTAGTAGTAGTAATAGTGGCAGTAGTAGTAGTAGTAGTAGTGGTGGTGGTAGTAGTAGTAACAGTGGCTGTAGTAGTGTTGGTTGGTAGTAGTAGCAGCACCACCAGTATTAGTAGTGGTAATGGTGGTAGTAGTAATAGTGGCAGTAGTAGCAACAGTACCAGTAATAGTAGCAGTAGTTGTAGTAGTAGAAGTATTGGTGGTGGTAGGAGTAGTAGTGGTGGTGTTAGTAGTATTGGTGGTGGTAGGAGTAGTAGTAGAAGCAGCAGTAATAATAGTAGTAATGGTGGTTTTAGTAGTAGTAGTAGTGGTGGTAGTAGTGGTGGTGGTAGAAGTAGTAGTGGTAGAGGTAGGAGTAGTAGTGGTGGTGTTAGTAGTAATGGTGGTGGTAGTAGTGGTGGTGGTAGTAGTAGTAGTGGTGGTGGTGGTAGTGTACTGTAGTAGTGGTGGTGGTGCTACTACTGTACTGTAGTAGTGGTGGTTGTAGTAGCATACTGTAGTAGTGGTGGTTGTAGTAGTACTGTAGTAGTGGTGGTGGTTGTAGTAGTACTGTAGTAGTGGTGGTGGTAGCAGTAGTACTGTAGTAGTAGTGGTGGTGGTAGTGGTGGTGGTTGTAGTAGTACTGTAGTGGTGGTGGTGGTAGTGGTTGTAATAGTACTGTAGTAGTGGTGGTGGTAGTAGTAGTGGTGGTGGTAGTGTACTGTAGTGGTGGTGCTAATGGTGGTGGTTGTAGTAGTACTGTAGTAGTGGTGGTGGTGGTAGTAGTACTGTACTGGTGGTGGTAGTAGTACTGTAGTAGTGGTGGT